>JANPWX010000667.1:1504358-1540481 GCA_024734555.1 Trochalopteron elliotii
GCCCAGCTCGGCGGGAGGGGCTGCCCGGCATGGCGCTTTTATCCCGCCCGCGCCGCCCCCATTGGCCGTCGCCGCCGCCGCCGCCGTGTCACCGCCGCGATGTCACCGTGAGCCCAGCTCGGCGGGAGGGGCTGCCCGGCATGGGGGGACCGGGGGGATCTCTGGGGATGAGACCCGGGATGGGGATACCGGGAGATCCCCCGGGCTGAGGTGGGCGCTGGGGGTAGAGGCGGTACGCCGGAATGGGGACACGGGGGGAGCCGAGGGGATGCCCAGGGTTGAGACCCTGGATGGGGGTACAGGGGGGGTCCCTGCGCTGAGGCGTGGGCCGGGGGTACGGGGTATCCGAGGGGATCCCCGGGGCTGAGGATACGGGGTATCCACGGGCTGGGAGTGCAGGGGGATGCTCCGGGTATCCGAAGGGATGCCCCGGGCTGAGATCCGGGCTGGGGGCACGGGGAGATCCGAGGGGATCTGTGAACTGCGGGTACGGGGGAGATCCCTGGGCTGAGGTGTGTGCTGGAGGTACTGGGGGTGCTCCTGGCTTGGGGGTACGGGGGGGTCAGAGGGGATCCCCGCGAGCTGAGATCCGGGCTGGGAGTGCAGGGCTGAGAGTACAGGGAGATCTCTGGGCTGAGGTGTGGGCAGGGGGTGTGGGAGTACCCCAAGAGATCTCCAGGTCTGAAGGTAGGGGGTCCTCTGGGATGAGGTGTGCCCTGGGCTGGGGCTATGGAAGGATCCAGAGTGACCCCCGGGCTGAGGGTCCAGAGGTTCCAGGAGGGAATTCTACGGACTCAGGTGTGCTGGGGGTATGGAGGGATGACTGAGAACATGGGGCATCCCCGAGGCTGAGGGTGTGGGGGGGATTCCTGGGCTGAGATGTGTGATGGGGGTACAGGGGGATCCGCCAGGCTGGAGGTACAGTGGGAATCCCTGGGCTGAGGCATGGGAGGAGGGTACAGGGAGATCCCTCAAGCTGGGGGTATTGGGGTTCTCCAGGCTGAGGTGTGGGCTGGGGTTAAAGGGGGGATTCCCTGGGAGATTCAGCCCTGACCTGCTGTAGGGTGCTCCTTCCATCACCCCAATGTGAGGGAGGGCTGTGGGGAGCCCAGGGTGAGCAGCAAGGGGATGGGGATGGATGGGGCAGGTCCTGCTGGGATGCAGGTTCATGCCCTGCACAGCAGCTCCCAGCATCATTCTCCCTGTTCTCCCCATCCCCTCAAATTCCTAGAGCTGGTCCCTTTCCCAGCAGGAAAAGTCACTCCCTGGCACTGCTGGAGTGCCACCACCACCATTGTGAGGTGCTGTAGGCCACTGGGGTTGGGGTGCAGTCACCAGAATGATCCCAGGAGTGGACTGACCCTCCTTGGTGACCATTCCCACCATCTCCTCCCAGCTGGGCTTCTATCCCTTCTATCCCCCTGATCTCTGCAGACACCTGCCTGCTGCAGGGCTGGCATGTCCCAATCTTTTCATATTTCCACCCAAGATTCTGGAAATGTGCTCACTCTGATGAGCAAGACCAAATATTTTGAAGTTTCTGTGGGGAACTTATTGGAGTGTCATCCCAAAAAGGTGGTTTGAGCATCCTGTGTCCTCCTGGGCACTTTTAGGGCAAACCCAGCAGACAGAGCACAGCTTGGGTTCAAGTGAATAAATTATTCTGGGACAGATTTTTGGAACACAGATCCCCTCCACCTGGAGCTATTCAAGGACTTTATGAGCTGGAAACTGAGTCTAAAGGCTCAGCTGAGCATAGGGTGAATGCTCCATCACCCAAGCACGAGGGGGACTTATATTTTCTGGACTGCAATCAAATAAATGGGCAAGATCTAAAGGAGCCACAAACCCTTCTCTTCACACCATTGGTCCTTAAGGCAGCAGGGACAAATTGTCCCCTTCTTATGCCTAGAAAATGGTAAATTGCTGGGAAGATAAGGAGGGGAAGGAGCTGTCAGAGGGTGGGGTGTGACTCACTGGCTTTCCTCCTCCTCCTCCTCTTTCCCCTGACACAAGAGCTGCATTTAACTAAGACAAGCAAGAGGAAAAAAAAAGAAAAAAAAGAGAAAGAAAATACCCCAGCAGCTGTAGCACACTCCACATTTCCACATTTATCATTTGGTTTCTGATCACAGGTTTTACCAGAAGAGTCAGGATGACTCAGATGAAATCCAGGGCCCTGCAGCCAGGCAGGCTTTATTCCATTTTATTGCCCCAGGCTCTGATCAGGAACAGGAACTGCTGTACCAGAAGGATTTGGAGCCCTGAACTGCATCCCTGCTCCTCCCCTGACACCCAGTTCATTTCCCAATCCTCTGAGGACACCCAAATCCTCTCTTTGAACCAGGCAAGTTCCCTCACTAAAAACATCTGTGGGCAGAAGGATTGAGCTTCCCTTTGGATCCCGGCCAAGCAGCCACGGTTCAGAGGGCTGGGTGATGTTCCTGAGGAGCTTCAAACCACTGAGACCTAATCATCCATACACAAAAGGGGTTAGCAAAGGGCATCTAAGCATCTTGGCCCTCCCCAGTCTTTGCTCTCTTTGTTTTCTTGGAAAAGAAGAAGATAAGCTCCCTCTGGAGTCAACCCTGACTTTGTAACCACCTGAGCTTAGCTGCTGTGGGAGCTGGTTGTGATTTTTCTCCTATTTATGGGGCAAGAAGGGCAGTTTCCAGCTTATTTACCAGCGTGATCACTGCCTGGCTGTGCAGAAAACCACCTTTTTTGGGGGATGTTTGAGCAGAGGTTGCACACATGGGAGCTGCTGCCAGCAGCTCAGTTAATCTTTGCCAACACAGAATTTGTAGGTTCAGGTAACTGGAATTTGTGCCAGGATGTGGAAGGACACAGCCCAGTTTCCAGCCACAGTGGAGTCCTCTCCCTCTGAAACACAGCCCCACATCAGCTGGGTGAGAAGAAGCACTAAGCCTTGGCATTTTGGGTTTTTGGGATATGTTATGATGAGATTTTATTGATAGTTTCCTGTTATTTACACCCCATGTTCTCATTAACCCTTCTCAATTAAGTTTTACTTTGCTATTTGTGAATACATACCAAAACCAGTGAAATACAGACTATAAACCAGAGGAATCAATGAATATTTAAGGTTGGAAATGATCTCTGAGACCATCAAGTCCAGCCACTAACTCAGCACTGCCAAGGCCACCACTAACCCATGTCCCCAAGTGCAACATCCACATGATTTTTGAACACTTCCAAGGATAGTGATTCCACCACTTCCACGGGAAGCCTATTCTAATGCCTGGCCACCCTTTCAGTGAAGAAATTTTCCCTAATATTCAATCTAAACCTCCCCTGGCACAAGCTGAGGCTGTTTCCTCTCCTCCTGTCCCTGTTCCCTGGGAGCAGAGCCCAACCCCCCTGGTTGTCCCCTCCTGTCAGGGAGTTGTGCAGAGCCACAAGTTCCCCCTGAGCCTCCTTTTCTCCAGGCTGAGCCCCTTTCCCAGCTCCCTCAGCTGCTCCTCACAGGACTTGTGCTCCAGACTCTCCTCTAGAGGGAATGTGCCCTGATTTTCTCTGCTCTGCTTGCTTAAAGCTTCGAGGATATTTTCCCTGTTTCAAGAGAAGAAATTCTTTAAGATCAACAAAACAGAGAGTGCAAAAAATCCTGAGACAGTGACTTGAATTATTTTCAGATGCAGAATAAGGTTAAGAGGAGGTGAAAGCTCTGTGGACACACTGAAGGGTATTGGGGGATCCCTGAGAGAGCCAGGGGATGCTGCTGGGGGCCAAGGTCCGTGGGAAAGCCCTTCAGAGGCCTCTCTTGTCTTTGAAAGTGGGGAAAATATCAAATAGGGTCTTAATCTTGATCTGTTGATCTTCCTTGTGGCTTTGGTGGCATTGAGGGGACCCAGCTGGGAAGGGCTAGAGCATCATTCCCTGTGGGCAAAAGGTGCATCTCAGGGCTGGAAGAGTGGAGTTCCTCAAAAGAAACCTCTCCATGCCAAAGCTAAGGATGAAACACCCTGAGAAGTCCTCAGTGGGGGAGATGAAGCCGTGAAAAAGGTGTTTCAAAAGGAATTTCTGCACCAACAGCTGCTAAAAAGCTGTTGAATAAAATAAATAGAAATCATGCACAGAAGACACCTGCTTTTCCTCTGTTGGCTACAAAATGGGATCATTCAGGACTGGGCTCAGAGCTTAAAGTTAGGGGTGATGAATTCCACTCCCTCAATCCAGAGACCCAGAGCATCATTAACAGCTCAAACAGCAAAAGAGCAAAGCAGATCAATCCTGCTGTTAACAGGACGTGGCCCCAGCGTGATCCTGAAGTAATAGCTGAGCCCACAGAGGGGATGGATGGCAACATCCCAGCCTAGGGACATCCTTCCCATGCTCTGGGAGCACAGCCTGAGATTTCTCAGCCCCTGGAATCACAGTGCATCGGTTGGAAGAGTGAATCGTGAGCAGTTTAATTCTATTACCCAGAATAATGAGCAAAATTGATTACAGGCTCCTAAAATACTGATCTGTTACAGGAGGATTTGTTGCTCCATAAGGACAGAGGATCCCCAGGGTCTGAGGGGTTTTCTGCAGATGGGATCTGCACTTTTAACTTCCTCATTTAGGATTTTAGGGGTGAGGCTGAAGGTGGAGGCAGCAGTTTTGCCCTGCCCCAGCTTTGTTTTTCTGCCCTTGCAGAGCAAGGACACAGGATCTCTTGCCAGTGAGCCTCTCCTCCCCAAAACTTGGGAAACTTCAGAAGGATTGACCTGGGTAGGCTGTGGCAGGTGAATTCATATTTATCAATGTGAAACCAGCCATAAAAACAGAAGTCTCCTGGCTGTCATGGATCTATTCCTGACAGAAGGTACCTGACATCAGCCAGGATGATCTTTAAGTCCCTCCATTCCATCCCATTCCATAACCAAGGGTGGCTTTGGACTCCCAGCCCAGGCAAATGGGAACAGCAGCCGTGTCCCTGCATGGCTCCCCTCAATTGCTCCTCGCTGTTAAAACCCCAAGATATCGATAATGTGATTTGGAGGCCAGGCTGTTCCCTGGCAACACATGGCTTGAAACTATTCCTGCAAATTTTCCCTGCCATTTGTGTCCAATTGAGTCAGGATCAAGTGGCTCTTTTCACAGCCTGGGTCAGTGTTTGTGTTTTGCCTGCCTTTAAGTACATTATTTACTATTAAATTTGTTTGGCAGCATTCAGCTCAGCACGTTTATAGTGCAACAACCAGGCAGAGGGAGAAGGCAGATCTGCTGTTCTCTGTCAAAGAACTCCATGAAGCACCCAACTTCCTCACAGAGAGCTCTCACAACCCATCTTCTCCCTGGATTATCCAGCCAGGACCACTAGGTCACTCCATGATCAGCATAGTTATGTTTTTTGGAAGGAAGCTGAGGTGCATCTCATAGCCAGAGGATCTCTGAGAGGGGAAATCTTGTCCAAATATAAGTTCTCCCTTGCCCAGCTCCACCCTGAGAATCCAAAAGTGATGGATCCATCCTGACCCTCCCATTCCACAGAATCCCAGAATTATTTGGCTTGGAAAAGACCTCTAAGATCAGCAAGTCCAAACATCAAACCCATCACTGGGATTTCTAGCACAGCCAAAGAAAAAAACATCAGCCAGATTCCTTGGCACAGTTTCCAAGTTCCTGGTTTTCCAGCAGAAATTCAGGACAAACAAGCATTCCTGAGGACTTCAGTGAAATTCTATTGAATTATTCAGCAATGTTGTTTAAAAAAAAGACTGAGAACAAGCAAACAAACAAAAAAACAAAACCAAGTAGTAGAGGTTTACCTGTTTTCACTTGAAAATCCATTCCACATTTTCTGTTTCTTGGTCTGGCATTTCATTTCCACTCCAATTAGGATTTATACTTCTCCCTGTCCTTCCAGTGCTATTGCTGGATGAGCACACCCCGTTCCTGCCTGGCTCAGCACAGCTCCCTGGAAGGCTCTAGGTGATGGAGGATGTGTTTGTAGCTCTGCCTGGAGCTGTGTAATAGAGCACATCCCATCTTTGGTGATAGAAATGTAACAGCAGCCTCATGGGAGATGATGCTCCCAGCACTAAAGCAGCTGGAATATTCACTGCCATGGTCTCCAGAGCCCGTTTGCTGTTTATTTTATGGCCATGGACAGCAATCACCAGGGAACAAGTCCTGGGAGGAGCATCTGAGGGAGCTGAGGGGCTCAGCCTGGAGAAAAGGAGGCTCAGGGGGAACCTTCTGACTCTGCACAACTCCCTGACAGGAGGGGACAGCCAGGGGGGATCAGGCTCTGCTCCCAGGGGACAAGGGACAGGAGGAGAGGAAAGAGCATCAAGTTGTACTGGGGGGTTTAGATTGGATATTAGGAAAAAATTATCCATGGGAAGGGTTCTCAGGCCCTGGCACAGCTGCTCAGGGCAGGGGTGGAGTCCCCATCCCTGGAGGGATTTAAAAGCCACGTGGATGTGGCATTTTGGGACATGGGTCACTGGTGGCCTTGCCACTTCTGGGGGGTATGGTTGGACTCCATGGCCTTGGAAGTCTTTTCCAACCTTAAAAGTTCCATGATTTTACCCACAGTGGTGCAGCTCTGATGCAAAATTTCAAATCTGGCTTTGGAAACAGCTCAGCCAGCTCTAACCTGCTGTGAGATCCAGACTGTGACCCCGAGGCTGGGGACACTGGGGGTCTGATGAAACCCACAAATGTCACACTGCAAAACTGTTATGCAGGGAGAAAAAAAACAAAAACACATGGCAATCAGGGCCCTGCAGGATGGTGCCCAACATCCCCAGTGATTTCCATGAAACCACCCCCTAAATCCAGGAGCCTCCTCCTTTTAAATCGACCTTTGGCATGTTTGTTCAGGAGAGCTGTGGGATTGCAAACATCCAGCTGCCAGAAAACTCCCCTGGGAGTTTATTTTGGCTGCTTCCTCCCTCCACTAGGAGCCAAAAGGACTTTGGATGCTCTGTAGGACCAGTTGTTTGCAGCAGTGGATGCCTCCCCAGCTCCCTTGGAAGTTTTCCCTGCCCTATTTCCAACATCAGGTCTGTAGAAAGGACTCTGGACAGGCAGCCCAAACGTGGATTTTGGATGTGGATGACAAGAATTACCTGGAAAAGCTCCCAGCACCACACTGGAGATGCTCAAGTTACCCTCAGAACAATCTAGTCTAGGATAAAGAAAACATTTCACTTCACCAAGCACCGATTTTTCATCAAGATGTTTTCCTTACCAGTGCAATCCCTTTTTTCCCCCCAATACAGCCAAATAGGCTTTACTAGGTAAAAATAAATCCCAGTCTCTGATACAGTAATTTCTTCCCAAAGAATGCAGAAAAATCAGACTGTTTCCTGCATTATGTCACTGCAAAAAAATTATTATTTATGTTAAATATTACTTGCTGTCCACTATCAGCTAAAAGAAATAAAATGTGAAGTGATAGTTAAGAACTGTGGATGACAGAAGTATTGAAGTTTTCAGGTCTTCAGGATTTTCTGTTTGTATTTCCCATCCCTGGTTGACATCACTACCCTCTTTTTTCTGTTTTCTCCAAAGTGACCTACAGCCACTGGTAAAACAGTCTAATAAAACACTTCTTATGGTAAAATTTGATGGTTTTTAGTGAAATCTCACTCAATCTTCAATCGACAGATTACAAGGTTTAAAGTGTGTTTTGAATGGAAAGTCATTTGCCTCTTATAGAACCAAAGAATTGTTAAGGTTGTAAAACATCTTTAAGATCATCAAGTCCAACTGAAGTATTTTCAGCAATAATCACAGTGGTTTGGGTTGGAAGGGACTTTAAAGCTCATCCAGTTCCACTCCCTGCCATGGGCAGGGCCACCTTCCACTGTCCCAGGCTGCTCCAAGCCCCATCCAGCCTGGCCTTGGACACTTCCAGGGATCCAGGGGCAGCCACAGCTTCTCTGGGCACCCTGTGCCAGTATGAAGAGGAATGAAAAAAGAAAATAAAGAAAGGCTGTGAAAACACAGGGGGGAAAAAAAGAATTTGAGAACTCACCCGTCTCGGCTGTTATGCTAAAAAAGTTACATTATTTTAACTGATCTTAATAAATGTTTCAAAATTTGAGTTTGCTTCAAATACATTTATTAGACATAGAGCTCTGCCTCCAGAGCAGGGTAAAACCAACTGACTGCCTTAGGGCTGGCAGGTAGAAATCTGTTTACCTCGACTACAACTGCAAAGAAGACTCTACCACCTTAAACAAAGGATCAGTCACATTTTATTTAAAGAAAGAAATATTACAGGAACAAATGTTAGAAACATTACAAGACCTGAGCAGTTTCTGGATCCTGCTGAGGCCTGGATTGGGAAAGCAACCTTTGCACAGTCTGGAATGGCTTGGCTTTGCACACCTGACCTTCCTAACTCAGCTTCTGCTCTGGTTTTCTATCCCTGCCCATATCAGGCTCTGCCACTGCCACAGACGTTGAAAATGCAGCTTAACATGTTGCTGCTGTTCAGCTTTCTCCCTCCTCACACCCATTTCCTTGAGTGTCCTACTCTCAGGGCAGCAGGGATGGTAGGGAAGCCATTATTTTGCCTCTCTAAAACCACAGGGCAGATTTTGGACATATTTTACCCTCCCCAGAAGGATTAATCTGCATTTAGCACCCAATATCCCTGGTATGAAGGCACACAGGGTATACCACAGCTGCTCAGGGCTGTGCTGCCAGGGAACACACCCATGAGCAGCACCTTGTGAAAGACTGTGAGATGGGATTCAACATTCCTCTCAAAAATTGATAATAAAACACTTTCTAACAGACTACTTGGAGCCAGGCACTTTTTTTGCCCATGCTCTTCGAGCCAATTCCTCAACACAGAGGAATTCCTTCCATGAATACTTTCAGAACACAGACACTGAGAGGGCACCACTTCATTTAGCTCTGCTTGAAGGCAAAAGCTGACAATCTGTTGTTTGTGGATGCATCTAAAGGCTTGGATTTTTTGGATACATTTGTGTCCTCAGATTTCTGCTCCTGGCTCTTTTTCACTTCATCTTCCTCAGCCGTGGGACGTTTCCTCTTTTTGTCTTCTGCTGAGTCACCAACTCTTCCTCCTCTTGCTTTCTCAGTCCACACCTTTGAAGGAGAGCAGAAAACTGCAAATTAGACCACAAAACTCACCACTTTGTTTTATACACATTATTACCCTGATTTTAAGGTACTGAAGTAATTCCTGTGAAAAACTAACAGGGATGAATTAAGGAACTATTTCCTCCCTTTCCTTTCTTCTAACAACATTCTTTTTCAAAACTGGACTTCTTTTTGCAACTCTATATGAAACTGAAGATCTTAGTTGTCTTTCTGGAGAAATGAGAAACCCAAAAGGCCCAACAAGTTAAATTAGAACAAATTCAATCCCCAGTGAATTAAGCCTGGCTATGTGACTTTACATTCATTCCTTTTGTTATTTGTTCACTGATTGCATTCCTCTCACAAGCCTCACTTTGTGAGGAAAAGCTGCTTTCTGATATTGCTTATAATTCAGTTTATATATTCACAAATTATATGTCATAGATCATGGCACAACTCAAAATTGAAATCCATAAAGATGGACAAGAGTGGAATTTCAAGAAAAAAAATCCTAACTGAAAATAACCCAGGAATTCACTGGAGGGAAAAAAAATTATCAAACCCACAGAATTAGAGAATGTTTTCTTACCATCCTTTCTTCTGATGTCAGCATCCTAAATCGACTCATGCCTTCTTTTATTACTTCTGCTTCATTCAGATCAGGATTATCTGTCAAAATGTTTGCTCTGTTCTCCTCTAGCCACATCTGGAAACCTGTCTTTGGTCTAAAGCAAGCACACGAAAATTGCCTGGTTAAGAAGATTATAGGAAAACCACATCCTCCCAAAGCAACATTTCTGAGCAGCACCTAACAGGGTTTTTTTGTTCTCAGAAGACCTCTCAGGGCAGCAGCCTCCTCTCTGCCACTGCAGGATGCTCAGAGAACATGCTGACAAGGCAAGACTAAGTCAAGCATTTTTATTAAATCTGTGATATATTTATATATATGTATATGGAGATTAACATTCCAGTTTTAGAATGACAAAGCATAATGGTTCTCTTCCTTTCTGACAGGGTCCCATCACCCTAAAAACAGAGCACATTCATTAGCTCAGCTCATCCTTCTCACAGCTCTCCTTGCCACTTGTTGTAGAACATCATCTGTAAAGGTTAACAAAAAGAATGCCAGACCAAATGAGTAATAATTACCTTCATCTTCCTCAGCTAAATGAAGCCTAAATGAAACATGACTGTAAGCATGGAGGTTTCATGAGGATTGGGATTGTTAGGAAATACATCTGCTTCCCAGGAACAAGACAGATTAGAGCCTTAGCTAGGAAGAGATGAGCTCCTCAGGTGATTCAAGTTTTTGTTGACCTTCTCTTTAAAAAAACCCACCAAAATAAAGCTTTTACTCTTTCACATAAGACCCTTAGCTTTGAGACTTTGAGATTTTCTAGAGCTGTTAAAACTTAAAGCACTTCCTATACTTGGAACTAATACAGCAGCATGGCTTCATTTCTCAAAGGTCATCACAAGTAATAATAAGGCCAAAATTGCTGCTTAGAGCCCCAAAATTCTATTTTGAACTGCTCATTTATTATTCCCTCCCATTTTTCAAGTGGGTTCACGAATGTGACAACTTGTGAGCTAAACTTTAATCTTCATGTTGTATTTCTTTGGCCAGTCCAACATCTTCAGAAATAGAACAGATTTTGGACTTGCATTTCTATCAAAATTGGAATATGGAACTGAGATGAAAGTGTCTCTCACCTTCTGTTTTCAGTGTTTTCCTGTGCAGTGACTTTGGCCTCTTGGGACTCGTTTCCTGCTTTTTCTTCTCTTTCTTCCACTGTTTTTTCAGCAGGATTAGTTGCAGGTGTGCGAGGCTGGAAGAAGGAAGCTGCTAAAGCCTAAAGAAATTGAGAATAAGA
Organism: Trochalopteron elliotii; assembly: GCA_024734555.1. NCBI lineage: Eukaryota > Metazoa > Chordata > Aves > Passeriformes > Leiothrichidae > Trochalopteron > Trochalopteron elliotii. The sequence goes on from JANPWX010000667.1 coordinate 1,515,308, forward strand.
AAGAAAAAAGTAAAAACACCTCACTCTCAGACAACATGTACCACATAACCTAACAAACCCCAAGCCTTTCCTAAAGGTATAATAATCACTTGCATTAATAGAGTATCCAGTCCATCCAATTTCAGCACAGCAGATGTTTGCATTATTTAAAATAAAAGCACAAGGCTCAGTACAGAAAGTAATTTCTACAACTGATTTTTTTTTGCAGTTTTTTCTGTGATAGTTTTTGTGCTATGCTTAAATGAATTCTGCCATCCAAGCTGCTTCACTCACAGGGCTTCATACTTGCTAAAAGCAGGTAAAATTCCTTTTTTTGTCCTTTCTTCACTGAAATGATGCAAGAAAGATTACAAACATTACCTGCTTGGTCTTGGGTTTGGGAGTCAGAGGCTTTATAACTGGAGGGTTCTGCTTGTTTACAGCTCGACTGCCAGACAAAGATGTTTTCTTGGAGTATTTGGTCATGTTGTCTAAAATATTTGCTGAGGGCACCACTGGGTCCTTTTTGCTGGATGACACCTAGCAAAACAAATAAATAGGTGTTTTATTTATTTTCTGTCATGTTCCCCTCCAAGGTATCTGTTATATTGAAAGCTCCAGCCAGAATCTGTTGTGATTTTCAGAGCACCACAATCGACCCAGCTGCAAAAACTCTTACCTTAAATGGATTCACTCGTCCTCGGCTGCTGGAGGCAACCAGAACTATTTCAGAGGAGAGAAAAAAGAATGTAAAAATGTGTGCACTCACACATATATCCTAATCTTTGAGGCAATGTGCACATTTTACATGAGTAGAAAGAGACTTTAATAACCCTGTGAAAGTTATGCTGTACGTGCTCAGCTATTCTTAGTTATCAGAAATGCCACACAGGACCAACAGCTTAAAATACAAACCCAGAGGAAGACCCAGGACTTCCTCCACTCCCAAATCCGTTTCCACTCCTATTATTCTTGCTCAAGGGTTGGCAGGTTGCTGGAGGTCACATTCTGCCCCTGCCTGCCCACACTCACAGTTCTACCTCAGGATTTCTCATTCTGCCTTGCAAGGAATAAATGTGCCTGTGGTTGGTGAAACAAACCCATTGATTACTGTTCCCATTTCTCCCTTTGTCCCTTTATGGCACAGCCAGACACACGCTGATTCAGCATTTGGCACAGCTAAGGCCATCAGAATAGTGATATGGAACATCATTAGGTAGTGAAGACAGGAATAGGGAACCTCTTAAAAAACCTGAGAACAACAACCAGTGTGACCAGACCAGCTTGGACAGGGCTTGGAGCAACCTGGGATAGTGGAAGATGTCCCTGCCCATGGCAGGGGGTTGGAATGAGATGAGCTTTAAGGTCCTTTCCAAGCCAAGCCATCCCATGGTTCTGTGAATTTGCCATTTGACAACATTGTTATGCACTAAATGTAAGTAGTAATGGGGGAACAGAGGATAAAAACCAGGAGCAGATATTATGAAGAATGACAAAGGTGTCATCCTTTCATCCTGGAATAAATGATTTACTCACCAGGCTTTGGAGTGGTCACCTCTGCTGAAGTGACACCTTTGGAGAAATGATTTGGCTCTTCTGAAAAAAGAAAGGAGTACATATTTAAATGCAAGAAAATACTGCAGCACAAATTCTTTTTAAAAAAATCAAACCAAACAGACAAGTAAGGAAGGATGGGGCTTGAGCAACCCGGTCTAGTGGGAGGTGTCCCTGCCCTTGGCAGCAGGGCTGCAACTGGATGATCTTTAAGGTCTCTTCCAACACAAACCATTCTGTGATTCCACAATTACAGTAAAAATATCTATATTTTAAAGCATAACTTTTCATTTTCAGACAGTACAAACACTTTTACAAAACCATCTGTCACCTCTACCTAGATTTAGAGTTGTAAATTTATTTCTTAAACCTTAAGCTTTTTCCTTAAAGTGTGCCCAGCAAACTACTCATCTATCAATTCACCTCCTGCAAGACTGGAGCTGAAACCAAAGTAACTGGTTAGAAGCTGAGCCAGTCCTTTAGGAATAAAATCAGGCAACAGGAAAAAGTCCCCCAGGGCCCCTCCAATAGATACTGAGGACAATGCACACACAGCTCTGACACAGCAGATGACACACAGTGAATTTGTTTCTCTGCAGCAGGCACTGGCTGAAATATGGAGCCACCTAAATCCTTATTAAGTCTGCAAAAGTTATCTGGATAACTCCCAGTCTATTCAGAGAATTTTTCTTACTCTCTTGCTGCACTTCTGGGGTTTCTTCTGCTTCCTCATAGGCATCAGTTTCTTCAGCATCTTCCTCTTCTTGGTCCTGCTGAACATTCCTGCCTGGCAGCTGACCCCAATTCGTGGCAGAGCTGCTGTAACTAAAAGGAAGAAATTCAGCAGAAAGGAAGTGGCCACCAAGTTCAGAAGGAAAACTGAAACAACAGAGAGCAAACTCATTTACCTAATTTAGGCAATAAGAACAATAACACTTGGCACTTATGTGCATTATACCTTGATTAAACCGTGATGATTAAAGATTCATTAACCACTCCATAACTTTATTGCCACAACACTTTGCAATAAATATAAATGCAAATATTAAAGATCTTCTGTAATCTCTATGTAAATACATATACCTCCAGTACCATCAGGTTACTTTTCTGCATCCATGAATACACACACAGGTGGTAACATGGGTAGATAATTCCATACTGAAGGCATCAAGTTTTAAGATTTAATCTGATTATTCTCTAAATTCCCAGTAGAGTAGGATGTACAATTCTTGCACTTTCCTCCTACAATTTGCCAATTACCAAAATCTGTATAATATACATAAACAAAAGGCCCATTTCTTTCAACCAAAACAGTCAGTATTAGATGACTCTGGCACTAAAAACAGCATAGGGTTTGTGATGGATTTTAACCTCCAGAGTGGTTGAAGTTGCAGACATGGGATTACAGCTGCCACACATGATCCAGAAGAACAAGCCGGAATATTTAGAAATGAGTTTTGACTGTGCAATTTAACACAGAAGAATAAGGGAAAGGCTACAGATAAGTTCAGGGACTTACCACTTCCTTTTGCTTAAATAAGTCCCAAACTTCATACATGAAATTGCTATAGGAAGACATTACTTCCTATAACAATATGACATAAATGAACATAAATATATATTATTATTATAAATTAAAATATGTTAAAAAACAACCTCATAACAATTTTTTAAAAAACCACCAAAACACACACACACAACTTTTGCCTCATCATGTTATACAAAGCAGATGCAGGTAGGAGAGGAAAGATTGATAGAACAAAGAGAAAAAGAATACAAAGCCAATCTGTAGTATGTTCCATAGCTTTGAAGAGCTGGGATTAATTAGGAGGGAATAAGACTAAATAAAATAAATTGAGATTGGATAGTGAGAAAAAGGGATGGGTGGAGAAAGATAGGATTTTAAGACAGGTGTGGAATGAATCAAGATTGAGAGACTGTGACAAAGAGGAAAAACATAAAAATTGGTGGGAGTCAAATAATCAAAGGTAGGAAAAGGTGGGAAGAGAAAATTCCAGTCAGAGGAATTTAGTATTGAGGCTGCTTTGGCTCTGAGGCTGCTGGACACAGAGGCACACAGGAAGTGAGGAGTGGAGATATTTCCCTCTGTGCTGCTAGCCTGGGACTAATGAGTCCTCACAAGACACCAACAAGGATCTGCCATTCCACAAGGATCATTTACAAGCAAGAGCAACTCAAACTGTCCCTTCACCCACAAACACCCTGCAAACCGTGGGCCAGAGCAGTGTTTCAAAACATGAACAGAGCAGTAAAAACCACCCCAGTTCTTTAGGCAGGGAAATTGGCGTTACCCAGCCTTGGAGTGCTGTCGGAAATCCTCTTCCTCCTCCTCCTCCTCCTCCTCCTCCTGTACTGCTGCCAGCTCTGAGGCTTTTTCCACAGCCACCTCACTGAGGCGCTGGGCTAAGCTGAGCCTGCGGGAGCGGGAGGAGTATTTGATGGCCAAATTCACCACGCTGGGGGTCATCAGCTCGGCCAGTTCCACGCAGCGGAACTCGCGCTCCAGCTTACAGGAAAGCTGCAAGAGAAGGAGTCGCACACCTCAACCCCACAGCTCCCCCAAGACTCCAGTGTGGAGTCCCTCATGATGTTAAAGGAATTTCCAACTGCCCCTGCCCTGGAAAAGTGAAGGTTAAAGATAGCCCAGGTGTAAAGAAGGCTTCTCCCCCATGGACCCTTGCAGACATTGTGCAGTCTTCTCTCTGGGTTTGGCAGGTCCATCTCCCACCCCATGGCATCCCCTTTCCCTGTTTCCCCACTGGCTCTGGGGCCTGGTGTCCTGTTCCTCTCTTCCCTGTGGTCACTTGCCCCCTGCCCTGCCCCCTGTGCCACCCACAAACCTGAGACCCTGTATAACTGAGAAAAACCACATGTTCTCCCTCTCTGGCTCCAGATTCACCTTCAGCACACTGGAATAAACACTTGCTGGAAATTGATTTGGGCTGGGAGCCTTCTGCCTCTCTTGCTGAGCCAGCCTTGGTGTGTGGCTGTGTGAGCTTGAATTGCTGCCTGAGCAGTTCTCAAGCAGTTTCTCTACAGGAGAGGCTGACTAAGATCTACAAGGGCCGTGGCTGTTCTCCAAAAAGACACACTGTTACACTCCAGGAGTAGAATTATCATGGTTTTGGTGGAGTGAATGAATAAAGATAAGCCACCAACAATCATGAGCTACAGATGAAAGAAAAAAGCTTCACGCTGATAAACAAGATTACCTGCAGCCCACCTTTTAGCAGAGTCACAGAATCAGAGAATCATTAGGTTGGAACAGACCTCCAGAATCATCAAGTCCAACCCAACCCTAACCTCAACTAAACCATGGCACCAAGTGCCACATCCAGTCTTTTCTTAAACACATCCAGAGATAGTGAATCCACCACCTCCCCAGGCAGATTGCCAATCACTACTCAGACTCCTAATAAGAGGAATCACACCAGCATTTACATCAGATGCCATCTCCAAATAAATTATAGAATCATAAAATGCTTTGGGTTGAAAGGACCTTAAAGCCCATCTCATTCCAACCCCCTGCCATGGGCAGGGACACCTTCCATTATCCCAGGTTGCTCCAAGCCTCGTCCAACCTGGCCCTTAGCACCTCCAGTCTCAGAGATAAATCTCAGGGATTCTTTCTATTATGTTATTTGTACTTACAGCAAACAGCTTCATTAGAAGTTCCTGCTGTTCTTTCACTGCCTGATTTTTAGCATTTTCATCAAATTCATAGCCATTTTTTGACAAGTAATCCAGGTGGCCGTGAAACAGAACAGAACGCCAGTACTGCTCCTGAAAAAAAGGGAGAAGGATGAGTGCTGGAATTCAGAGGGGAAAACACCAGTCCATAACACAATGCCTAATCATTTACAATCTATTTTATCCACTTATTCTTAAATGTTCCTTTCCTCTGATAATGAAGGTGAGGGGTAGACAATTCTCCTTCAAGTCAATGCCTACCAAGGAAAAGATGGATAACAACCACACCTATACAAACTGATCCAGTTGCCAGATATGTTGAATTTCATTTATATTATAGGCTTGCAGCAGGATGAAATCTACGTGTTCACCAACATACTATCAGGACAGACAATTCTAGAATAAGTTATTTTGTCTGCTGTCCCACAGCAAACTGGAAGTATCCCAGAATAACTCAGTAAACTTAGGAGTTTATCTAAGAGACACATAAACAGAAACTATAATGCAAGTATGGCTATTAGACCAGGCTAGCCTTGTTCAAACTAATTATAAACTTATTCAAAACCAGTATGTTTTCAACAGATGTATTAGAATAATTTTTCTTTACCTACACATATTCCCTCATCCCATTATTTTGGGGAGAGAGAGGAATGGCAAACATCTTCTATCAGATAAAGAACAAAACACTTAACCAAATGAAGGAGAATTCATTAAAAATTAGTGTGTTTACTACTGAAACTTTTTATCTACACTTCTGTCTAAGAGAGTAAATTTCAAATAGCATTACACTGTTCAAAGGCTGAGGTTAGAATTTTATGTTCATTTCTCTTTTGTGCATTACAGCTGAGCACCACAAGTCTGAAATACTTAAACTAATAAAAACTGAAGAATAAATACAGTTATTTTTCTAGAAGTTGTCCACAGGCACATTTTGCTTCAACCAGCCTCTAAATAAGCCAGGCCAGAAGACCTGTGTTTTCAGTGATTATGAATTTGGATACTTAGGACATCTTTCAAAAACTTTGTTATGCCTAAAATAGTAAAACCCAGACATTTTCAAGGGCATCTTGACTGGGATGCCCAAATCTGGCATCACTAAAATAACAAGAGTGAGAAAGACTTCACTGGTCAGAAACAGATCATATGTAAATACAACTTTGCATCAGCTCTGCCAGTTTTATTTTGTATTCTTCTAGGAACAGTTGTGAACTGAAGAAATAGAAAAGCTCCACAAAACACTGAACCCAAATAAGCCCCTTGGCCACGTGTTTTACTCAGGGTTTGCACTGTCCTCTTTCACAGCAGAGTTAATTAACAGGGGTCTTGTATAATCCCCACTCCAGGGACACCTGAGCCTCCCAGCTGTGGACTCCACATCATTCCATACCTCCATCTGTCCCTTCTCTGTTGCAACTTGACAATAAGGAAGTTTAAAAGGCAGGATTGCTACAGCAGGTCGTGGCAGGGTGGGAGGGAACCTGGCTCCTTTACAAGGAATGCACCTGTGCACAGGAAACAAAACACACCCACTTGTCACCAGATGTTCCACACCTAAACCAGGGCTCCTAAGCAGCAAGGGGCTTTAAGAGGATTTATCCTTTGGAAAGCAGCAATTAAATGACTGGTTTAAATACTGCAATGGGTCAGATTGTATGATAAAGGGTGATCTTCACATGGCAAGCAAGAAAGGATGTCAAAACCAGCAAGGCACAACGCTGGTCTTGATCACACTTTAAACTCCAAATGTGGGATGTAACACACTCTGATCTTGATCTCACATCGTGTTTGATTTAACAGCTGTTACAAAGACTAAATGCAATATATTAAAATCAGAAATCACTGAACAACTGAAGGCACAGACTTATTGTTTCATTACATTTAAAGGAGTAATTTCTGTCAACAATCACTTAAGCAAACCATTGACTGGGGCAGAGCTGTGCTTCCTGCAGCACCAATGCAGCATTGACAAAAACATCTGGGTTTTTAAGCTGCTGTTTCAGAGACTTGAAAAAAAAAGAACAGGAAGCATCAGTGTTCTGGCTATCTCTTAATTAAGGCATGTGGTGTTTCTAAAACAACCCTCCCCCCTCCTTATCTTCATTATGCTGCTGGCTTTGAGTAAAATGTTCTTTGCAATTCAGAGAGCAGCACTCTCTTTCTTGGAGTAGAAGGAAAAACTCAGGGGGAGAGACTCACAGTTGACCATCTAATCAATGTGATGTGACCTGCACATTTTTGGTGAATTTTCTGGAGGCCAACATAATGATTTGGAGGGAGAAACAGGTATTGTTTCATAAGTGACATTTAAACAGAGCTATCAAATTGTTTCCCTTATTCCAAAAAAGCAGAGTATTATGAAGAATGCCATGTAAGTTTAAATAAAATGCAGTCACCCACCAAACTCCACAATTGTCCATAATTAGTAAAGTAAGAGAGTCTAAATTTCAGTAAAATATGTGAGCTGATGGATTCTGCCCTGGTAGGAAAAGGACACAGACCACTGAATAAAAAAGGCTACAAATAAAGCTTAGCAACAAAATGTCCAGCATGCATGTCACACTAAAGAGAAACAGTTATTTAGACACAGCAGTATAACATTTTATAAAGAATTTGTTAGCTTTCAGCTGAATATTTGAGCAATTTTACATCCAAAATGGTTCTTCAAGGCCACAGTTGAAATATTCATATAATTACAGATAGCTCTGATTTATCTGTTCTGATGATGTAGATGAATTACAGGATTGGATTCTTTTCAAAGTCAAAAAAGAGGGGGGGAAGATACCAAGAACCCCAAAAACTTGGGAAAAAAAGAAAAAAAAACAACCAAAACCATCAAAAGCAGTAGATTTCTAACAGCCACCCATAACTTTGGAAAGTTTCTCTAGAAAAATGCAGTTTTATGAATGTGTCAATAAAGTACACACACACCTCTGAGCCAATTAATCAGTTACAAATTATAAAACTCAAATGGGTTACTCAAAACCAGTTTCATAATGAATCCTCCATGCAGAATTCTATTTGGGGAGTTACCATTTGCTCTGCATATTTACCAGGCACCTGTTTCAGCACCAGCTGAAATTTGCAATTTCTTTCTGTAAAAAGGGATTGAAAAGGGATTCTCGAGGATGGAAAACCAAGACAAACAAAACGTTTCCTCGTGAATTATCTGACCTGAGCTGCTGGGGATTTTCATGGATGCCAACGACCCAGTAATGATCATATTTCCCTTTGCAATGCTCTCTGGTGTTGCACACAGGAATCCAAGTGTTGCCCAGCCCTCGGTTCAGCATCCGCACGGTTCCCTCGGAATCCACGTAACAAGGGGTACCTGTGTGTTACAAACGAGAGCATTTCCTCTGACAGGCAGCAAATTCCAAGCCAGCAAGGTGGGAGTGCTGAATCCAGCTGGGAAAGGATGGTTTACACGTTTCAGACAGGACATCCTCTCTCCCAAAGGCAGAACAAATTAGTTTGGGCAAGGCGGTTTCCTTGGGAAGGGGCGCCGCCTTCTGTCAGCCAACGCCACTGCTGGGCAACTGACAGGTTTCAAAATTAAAACATTTTTATGGAGAAATCGAATTTATGATGCTTGGGCAGATTCCCAAAGGAAATCAGCTATTATGCAATTACTTTTTATGTTTATTATAAAAGGTCCTCCCCAGCTACTAACTTCAGGGGGTTGGGGTGCTCTAATGGTGTATTAACACAGTTTATTTCTTTTGGCTGAGAAGGAAAACCAATCAGGAGAACAAGTTCTGATAACATTTGAATGGGAAAATATTAAAGATTTCTTGCAAATATATTGAAAGAATAGACAAATAGATTTTTTTTTATTGTTGAGGAGATTGGAAGAAAAAATCCAATTCCCACGATCTACGTTACTGAAAGGGCATTAATTAGCCAAACTTCTCCACAGAATAACAGGATGGTTTGGGTTGGAAGGAATGTTAAAAATGGGATAATGGAAGGTCCCATGGGCAGGGACACCTTCCATCATCCCAGGTTGCTCCAAGCCCTGTCCAACCTGGCCTTGGACACTTCCAGGGATCCAGGGGCTTCTCTGGGCACCCTGTGCCAGGGCCTCATCACCCTCACAGCCAGGAATTCCTTCCCAATATCCCATCTAATCCTGCCCTCTGGTAGTTTGAAGCCATTTCCCCTTGTCTTGTCCAAAGTCCCTCTCCAGCTTTCCTGTAATCCCCTCAGCAGTGTCAATATTTCTCAACACCTCTCAGGCAGGTGTTTCATACCTTCAGCAGAGAATCCAACCCACACCAAATAGGATCTCCTTGTAAGAGAAAGAGGGTCTCCATGCAAAATTTGTCTTTTCTTCATTCCTAACTCCATCAGCTGTACCCCAAGGCACTGGTCCCCATCAAAGCCAGTACCTAGGAAGAAGTTGTTCAATGACTGTGTTAGAAAACAGAAGAATTGGGTAAATTGGTTTCAAATCAAAAATTAATCCTGATGCAGAGTTACCCATGGATACAACTGTCAGACAATATTTGATATTTTGGACAGACAAGATGTGCATAACAACAACTTCCTTAATTTCCTGTAGTAATTCCTTCTGGCACATCTGTAACCCAAATTTAATACATTAATTTCACTGTTGCAAAGTTCTCCCCTTCCCCACAGTTTAATCTCAGCATCCCAATATCAAACACAGGCTCTGCTCTCAGAAGTCTCAGGTCCATGTGTTGTGATGGATGTGCTTGTAAAAGCATCACCCAGAAAAGGAAAAGGGGAAACACCATGAAGAAAAGAAGAAGAAAACACTCTCTGGTGATTACAAACAAGTTAACCAGTGTGTGAAGCCAGCGAGAGGTGAGGATTGACAACCACCCCAGTTCAAAAAAAGACAAAAGGCAGGAAACTACCTCTGTGATAAACAACCATCAGCTGCTCTCCATGTCCTGCCATGGACACCACAGGGCCTGGGAGGCTGAAAATCTCTTTCTGAACTCCCCCAAGTGTGAACACACGGACCAGCAGGGCAGTGGTGGCACAGGCAGCCCAGCCCTGGCCCAGACAGATGGCCTCAATCTCTTCATCCTTTGGCATATCCACAGTCCACTCCTTGTTGGCATCCCAGGAGCCAAAATGGATGCAGTGGAGCTTGCTAAGGCAGAGACAAAGAGCCAATAAACACCTCAACACGAAGAAAGAACAATATCTGAAAATACACCAGTACATTAAATTTTTTATCAGAGATCTCTGATGGAACAACAGAAGGCATTACAAATTTCCAGTGGTCATTTGCAAAGGCTGTTATTTTTAAAAACTGAAGAGCCAGTTTGACCTCCAACACTGTAGATTTACAGCCTCTAAAGGCTGAAGCTGAGACAGTTGAAAGGTCTGAGGGGAGATATTTTAGATGGAAGCAGGTAAATGTCCTCCTTGGCACTGTGAACATCAGCCCTCATTAGAAGTCAGTCATGTTATGCTGTGTTTCAAAGGGAAAAAATATTAAAAACTTCAGTTCTTAATAACTGAAAACTGCCTATGACTAATCCACAGACAGTGTCTTTTGAGAGGTTACCCATTCTCATTGAGAAAAACACTGACACTTTCAAAATCAGACAACCAACATATAACAAATAGTACTTTTAAAAGCTGCTTTTCAACTTACCACAAGGCTGTATGTGTGAAAGTAAGAAGAAAGCGCTTTCTTCAAGATATTTCCACAGAAACCAACAATAAAATACTGTTGAAATTGTTCTTAAATGCAAGAACAGAGTTTAGCTGGCCCAGCTGCTTAAATCTTTCTGTGGTTTTCATAAACTTGTGTTCTTCACACTTGAAATACTTATGGGCATCTCCCAACATCTCCTTAGCAACAGTGTGAAAAGAAATAGCTGAACCCTTATGACTGATCTTTGATCTGAGCAGACTGAGAAACTATTGTTCATGTTTACAGCTCCCTTTGAGCCTGCACTGTGTAAAGTCTCCAGTATATATACATTTGAAAAAGGAATTAAAAAGAAATTCTCAATTAACAAATTATATTTTTCAATACTCTTGAAGTTTTCAAGTAGGTGGAAGCTCAAATCCTCCTTGGAAAGTGGTCCCATAAATAAAAAACATGATCAAAAGGCAAAAAAACCTCAAAATTGACAGAATTTGATAATAAAAGCTGAAATCCTTGCAACAAGTTAAAAGCAGCTCCCTTGTGGTGGTTTAGCCTGGATGTGAGGTTTTTTTTCTAAAAAAGTTGTAGCAGATACTGACAGCTTAGTTGACCAATTAAAGAGTTAGATACACCTCTGGAAAAACACCCATATAAATCTTGAATGTGTCCAAGCCAAGCTCTTTTCCTTCCAGTCAGTGACAGGTAGCAAGGTAACAGGTAACAGGTAAGTTCACACCCACAAAAAACACTGTTCTAAGTTCAGTAGAAGAAATTCCACAGTAAAAGAAAGACTGAAAAACTCCTCTCCTAAAAAATTTATAAAAAATTATATTCAAATAATAAAACTAGCTGAAAATCACAGATTTTGTCTCTATGTTGTTTGCAAAAACGTGAACACTTGTGGGGGGGAAGAGAAGGATTTTGAAAGTTTCATTTTTCTTCTTTTAGCGTGTGTGTTAATAAAACTTATCTATTTACTTTCAAGTTAAACCTGCTTTGCCTTTTTCTCCCAAATCCTATCTCCCAGAAAAAAAAAAAAAAAACAAAACCCAAAAGCAGACACTCAAACCACTACACCAAACTTAGCAAAACCAAAAATTCAGCGAACACAAAACCACTACATGCCTACTATGGGTTTTGGAGAGCAAGGCCATGGCTTTACCTTGCAAGCTCCTCTGTGCTCTCACAGGCCAGCAGGATGGCTTCAGTGGAGAGGTCAGCCATGGTGTGGCTCAGGGAGTTGGGGAGGTGTGTGGCGTGGTGCACAGAGGTGTCGTGGAACTCGATGTCGATGGCGTTGTCCTGCTCGTCGTTGTAGCAGCGAATGATCCCAACCGAGTTCCACACCTGGCAGAAGGAACCACACACACACACCCAAAAAAACATCAAATCAAATGCCTTAAATCCATCAGATAGAGTGTCCTAAAGCAGCCTGCTGTAAGGATTTTATCTGAAACCAGAGTGGGTGGCAGGCTGGAGAATGATTGAAGACCTGTGTAATCAGGATTTGTGGTTCCTAAAACAGCCGAATTAGGCAGAAAGCAGTTCCACTGCTCAGCCATCTTTCTCCTTACCAAATTAAGTGTAAAGAACTTGCAGATAGAAAGAAATAGTGAATGATTAACGTGCAAGTCTTAACAGCACAAAAATATCCGCAGTTCTGACTTAAAAGGAATTTTTAAATGGATTTGCTAGCATTGAGTAGCACGAGTACAAACTGCATAGCTTGATTTTGTTTTAAAACAAAGTATTTGTTTCTAAAGCAACTGAAATGTAAACCAAAACGTTATGGAGTCCTTGCTTGAAAACAAAGCTAATTTTCATTATTTAGCTTCACACTGTAAAATATTTAAAAAAAAAAATCTTGGATTAGATTAAAACATGACACAAAATGGATAATATTAAATATAAAAGAAGCATCTAAATCTAAATAACCACACAGATTTACCATGAATCGATGCATGAGGTGCACAGGAGTGGAGCCAGACTGGAAGGGCTTTTGCCTGGGGGTTGGCATTGGCCCATCATACATGGGCTGTTGTGTAGATGATGGTGGCAAAGCTGAAAAGCCACCAGTCTGATCATCACCATCATCCTCCTTTTCGAGGAGACCAGAACTAGCTTTTATCAATCCAATATCTAAAAGTTTAAAAAAAAAAAAAAGTTTACACACAGTATTATGACAGAATATAGGTTAAAAAAAAATTAAAACAGTCAAGATTTCTCTGAAAAAACAAAGCAGAATATATCTGAGTAGAGGATGCTAAATATGATCATCCCAGTAAAAGAGCTCTGGAAAATAAGTTTATTGTGTACCTAGGGAGTTATCATCATCATCATCAATCACTGCCCGTCTCACATGGCCTGGGGGTTGCACAAGGTCATCAGCATCATCCTCATTATCTCCAGTTTTTGGGGAAGAAGGTGGTTCAACCATATCCCCATTTAAATAATCATCATCATCTCCATCAAACAGATCATTGTAGTCTTTGGCCACTGCACTGGAAACCTACAACCAGATCAGCACAAAACTTCCTTTTGGACATGGAACTCAAGAAATAAATTAACACACGAGAGGGAACTTGCAAAGCACAAAACAGAGTGTTTCATATAGCTTATAACCTAAATATTGCTTATAATTAAGAATTAATTATGATTATTAATTATAGACTATAATTAATTCAAGAAGTCATTGGTACTGAGCACCTTGTCATTTGGCTTCTCTACAGCACCAATATTTTCCAACAGCCCCAGATTTCCTTCAGTGTCTGTGTAAGCAATTTGCTTGTATTTAGGGTGCCATGCCAGTCCACAAATTGAGTATTTTTTCTCATGTTTCATCCTAAAAAGAAAATTAAAATAATGGATTTTAGTAAGGACAGAACCTTCCTCTCCAAGAGTTATTGCAAAAAGTGGTGATTTTTTATTAGTATAAGAAAGTGACATTACACATAGTAAGATAATTAATAGGTCACCTTCAGAGTAAACAGCTGCTATAAAAATGGAGCAAGTCCTCCTTTTTTATGAAGAAAATAATTTAAGGTTTAAAAATCAATCAGAATCATATTCTTAAAACAACAGCTTCCTGATACATGTTTAGAAGGCAAAGGAACTCCTCAGCATTCATTTATTCCAGAACCATCCAGTATTAGATAGAACATTATTTGTTTCTCTTGAATAAATGGATAAATTAATTATCTATCTTTTCCACCCTTTATCCTCACAAAAATCATTCCATTAATTATGTACATAATAATAATTACATAAATATTATTTACATAACTAATAATGAAACTGTCTATAATTCTTAATCTATAGATTGCAGTTACAATCATGTTTCTTACACAGAATATTCAGATAATTCTCTTCTTCTCTACCTCATTTAATAATATCTTTGATTTTAATTGGGGGGATATTTAGGGGTTTTGAAGAGTTTTAATTAACCAAATTGCCATTTGCCAGTCTGTCCTTTTTGGTCTACAGGTGAGGATGTCTGATTGACTGATCTGTGTTTCCCTGTCTCTCTAGAAAATATGTTACTGGCGTCAGGATGTGAGGAAAATTTGTTTCCATCAAAGCTATCCTTTAATCAATCATCAGTTTCAAAAATAATAACAGATACACACAAAAAGATTCTGGGATTTGAAGAAAATCTACATTCAAGTCCCTTCCCTGGTACCTGACAGGTTAAACCAGAAAACCCTGTAAATCTCATCAGGGTTTTTTTTTTTCAAGAGGCAGAGTTCTACATTTGCACAAAAAAAAAGTGTTACAGAAAAGACTATAAAATTCTATTTTGAGAAAAAGAGATGAACTTGGGGATTTATGGAACAACACAGAATACCTCTCTATGCACTGCTGGGTTTCCACATTCCACACCACTATATTCCCATCCACACTTCCAGCTGCCAGGAACTGCCCACAAGGAGACCAGACCACAACATTCAAGGGCTAAGGAAAAAAAAAAACAAAACAAAACAAATAATTAATAAAAAGTGACCAATGCATGCACAGCATTCCTATTCTGGAGCTTAAAACAGACAGATACTCTGGAATAAAAAACATTAATAATCATCTTTAGCAGACCATATCCAGCTTCCTGAATATGGGCTGGGGTTAAGCAGCTCTTTTTCTTTAAAAACTATTATAAAAATGGCTGCTTTAAAAAAACACTCTTTAAGATAGCACACCTATTTTTTGTTTCAGAATATGCATCTTCTGTCATTAAACAGTGCCATGAGGCCAAACCAAAGCCAATTCTAGACATGAAGGAAGAAGCATTTTGCAAATTCAGCACTAAACAGAGCTTTATTTATTTTGAACTTAATACAGTCTCAATACAGTCTCGTAAATTAAAATCCAAGGCTGTGTGTTCTGCATCTTAACAACACTAGAAGGTGGTTCTCTTCAACCCAAAGATTCCCAAGTACATGGTGAGGCCAAAAGAAAGTGGCACAGTCAGGTGTACTAAATTTCAGCTCAATAAAATACAAAGTGAACAAGTGACATCTCTGCTCTGTACAGAAATAATATTCCTGACACTTCCTCTAAAAAGCTCTGTATTTAGAGCAATTTGTGAAAACAGATGCTCCTCAGCTGCAGTGGGTGAGTCACTGGGAGGCTTTAGAGACCTGCTGGGTTACTATAAATGAAAAAAAGAGAATCAGAGCCACATGAAGGTGTTTGACACCACTCAGTATCTCTGCCCTGTTTTCCAACACAAAGTAACAGGATCAGAAATTAAAGAGAAAATGTGAACAATCATTACCAAGAGAAGGGGGCCAGGGAAGAGAGGGGTGCTGTGCAGAAGACAATTTCTAGCAGAATAACATTTAAATTACAGAGTATTTAACAAGTCCCTGGTTCCTGCACCTACCTGTGTGATGGAGGCATCTGACAGATTGAATTGACTGTCCCAGGTTTCTCTTTTGAACAATTCAACAACTTTATCTACAGGAACTGCCAGCAGCTGCTCAAATGAAAAATATTACACAATTTAGAACATGTTACCTGTCAAACAGAACACTCAAACAGCACAGTTCCCTCATTCAGAAGCCTCACAGATGTGACTGCCTCAGGATTTAACAGCTCTCTAACACCCCAGCCATGCCAACTCAGAGAGGAAGCTGAAGTAATTTAAATTACAAGGTTCTTTAATGCTTTCCACAGGCAACAGAGCAAAACATGCCTGTTTTTACTGTAATCTTCATTTCCTTCTGGCAGAGAACTGCACCATAAGGTTATAAGTTCTTATTTATCAAAACATGACACACACACAGAGTGTTCAATGCCCTGAGCACAAGGCTTAATCAGCACAAGGCTGATTCTTTACCCTCCCTCCCTCCCCAAACTCCTTTTGATCAGGTTAAAATTTCTCAATACATCTGATTTGAACAGCTGATTCCTAAACCAGCTCATTTCATCTTCCACAAAACTACATAAATGTTACTGGCTGGTTATTTCTTTAGGATTGATTTTTGTTAGGATTCTAACTATTTGCTTTGTAAGAGAAGCAAAACAACTGCTTACATTTCAAAGATGTGTGTGTGAGTGAAGAATTAGTCTAAAAATGGAAAGGATTTGGTTTTATGCAATATGAATATTGAAACAATTTGTACTGAGGATGGCATTCACTCTTCCATGGAAAATTGATACATGACATTGTCATGGCAGCCAGGGATTTTGAAGAATCATGGAATTTTTAAGGTTGGAAAAGACCTCTAAGGTCATCAAGTCCAACCATTAACCTGGCAGTGTCATCTTCACCATTAAACCACATCCCCAAGTGCCACATCCACACAACTTTTAAATCCTTCCAGGGATGGGGATTCCACCACTGCCCTGGGCAGCCAGGTCTGACAACCCTTGTGGTGAGGAAATTCTCCCTAATATCCAATCAAAATCTCCCCTGATGCAAACTAAGGCCATTTCCTCTTGTCCTGATGCCTGTGACCTGGAAAAGGACACCAACTCCCACCTGGCTGTATCCTCCTGCAACTTTGATCTTCAGGTGAAAAGAAAGGGAGCAACTTACTGAGGAAATATTTACTGACTAGTAAATAATTTACTTAAAGCAGAGAAGGACAGGACTGTTTTGATGCTCTGGTGTGAACAATTTGATTACTTCCCTCGTGTACAATGTTCCTTCCTATTCAGAACACCAAGACTGTTTGATGCTGGTTAGGGCTGACAGCTGGACTCCTGCCAAACTCACTCTGGAACTTAAACCAGGAGCCATTTCCAGCTTTTTATGTTTCCTAAAAGGGAACTTCACCCAAATTTTTTCCTTACTCCCAGGAGGTGCAATTTGGGCTTGCCCAGATTGAATTCTGCCATTGGACTCAGAGGCAAGAGAAGGATTAAGATGTGATAAAACAGTGTCACTTACCTTGCCAGTGCCAGGTTGCCAGGCAAGCCTGCAGATTGATTTAGCATTTATCACATCATTACATTTCTGCAGCAGCAGCCAGCTTGTTGTGCATGTCTGAAAACAAAGATTTTTAAAAATAAGCTTTTTAGCTCAGCAAAAATCTGCTGTTTAGTACAAATTCTTAAAGGAAAAGGGTGGGGGAAAAAAAAACCAAAAGGAAGAAATATATCTGAACTGAAATAATCTCTTTCATCAAAATACAGTAGTACATACTGCCTTGAAAGTACTTTGTCAATGTAGCCCTGAAACTATTTTAATGACAATAAAACTACTTGTAACAGAAATAAGATCACAGAACATGTATTTTTAATCAAGTACAGAACAAATGAGCTCATCTATTTTTAGGTTATAGAGAAATGTGGCCAAAAAGCATTTGTCAAACCCAGATGAACTGCACCAAGGTGACACACAGCAGCCTGAATATGGTCCCAGCAGTATAAAGAATGAATGGCTCTAATCTCAAATCAAAGCAAGATTCATGCATCAAACTGCCCCAATCCTGGAACATTTTCAGTATCATTTCCTCAGAAGGCACCCACTGTCAGTCTGGAACATGAGATTTCACATAACTGTGTTTGTGTCTTAAAAAAGCAGCAAGCCACAAGTGTGGGGGGGATATTTTCAACTGTACTTACAGGAATAATTCCACAGGGATTCTTACTCCAGTCACTGGCATTTAGCATTTAACAAAACTAATGCCATATCCAAATGCAGAACTGCCTTATGAAAGCCTTCACCTGAAATTCTCAAGCTCCTTAGAGCTCTAAGAGCAGAGGTTAAATGTGTTTTACTACAGTGACTAAATTGTTTACGATAATCAAAATTCCTCAGTCCTGAAAGCAACGAGCTGAAAATTCTGAAATGAGGACTCTGCTGTCAGTTGCTATCCTCATTTTGTCCTTGGCACTCACAGTGTTGGCCAATTAGGAGAGATGAACGGAAGGAATCAGGGATTTCACAGACAGGAAGAACAAAACACAGCAGCTACCCAGGCAACATTTCATAATCAGCTTTTGGAATTTCTCCCAGAAGCAGATAGAAGTATTCCGTGAAGTGTGGCTAGATTTCATCCTCAAAAGGAAAATCCTGCTCCAGGAGGGTTATTTCAGTCCAGCTCTTCTTGCTGTCTGTGAAATCCTGGATTGCTTAGGGAAGATTTCACATGGAAAGGGCAGCCCTTACCTGATCTGCAAGGTTCCAGACTCTGACAGAACCGTCACAGCTCGCCGAGGCCTCGGGAAGAGAATGGAGTAAACAAATTAATAATTAATGACACAGAGAAATTAATGCTCCAAAATGGAAAAATCCCTATAACCAATGCCACAGACACAGGATACATAGGCAGTTTTAAGAAGAAAGCCTCCCTGTTTAAACCACTTTAAGATTTAAAACTTTCCAATGCTGTCATCTTGATAATTCTACTCAGCTCCAAGCTGCTGTAATTACAAACCCTCATACTTCAAATGAGCTATTTATTTAAAAAATATGCTCAAAATTAATATTAAATTTCTTCAGCGAGGCACCTTTTCTCCTCTAAATTAGATTCCAGAAGAACACAGCCAGATTAGTAAAGCAAAGACTGAGCTCTCCTAGGAGGCAACAAGTTGTGATAAACTCCATCACCAGCAAAGTCAGATGAAATGAAGTTGTCTCATCTGCCCAGTCACTGGTTGGTTTTTTGGGTAAAAACTACATTTTTCATTTTGTTTCCCTCCCCAGGGAAAATGAGATTCAAAGCACAAAGCAAATAAGAGAAGTTTTTTGGGTTTTTTTTTTTTACCAGGTAAACATCCTTGGGGTCAAAAGACAGGCTTAAAACAGGAGCATCATGTCCTCGGAACGTTTTCTGCTTGCTGCTATCAGTCACCTCCACAACTTTGATCATAAAGTCACTGCAGATCACAATGACATAGAATTGTTAACATTGCTTGCTATTAATAATGACAAGCTATGTTTTTATGGCAATAAAAACTGGGCATTAAGTATCTTTTGGGGAAGTTACAGCTCTCAACACTACATGATGTAATGGAAAATGGGAATCTTGAGGCTTGTTACAATAGGAGTCAGGCCAGACTGTTTTTATCAGAAAATTATTTTTGTTCATGTCAAAATCCATAAAAGATGGTTGTTTTTTAAGAAGATATTATGCATACACAGACCATAACCTCTTCAATATAATATTCTACATGACCTAATAAAAATATATTCTCAGATACCAGAGAGCTGATGATTTAACAACAACTATCTGCTGAGTGGGACCCATATTCATTACTGTAATTATTTTGTCAAGTGACTTTTTAAAAAAAGATGGTGCAAGTAGTTTGTGTTACTTTTTAACAGGATTTTTAAGACTATTTAGTGTATCAGATACAATAAGAGAATTTTTACAATTTCATTCCTTCTTCCAAAATTGCAGCCACTGCTTCAGTTTAACTCAAAATATCAATCCCAATTCCTAAGACAAAGAGCACCTGTGATAAACTTCCAGTACCACTCCCTCCCAAACCTCATTGCAATACCCTCAGAAATTTCATTTTAGGATTTAATTCTATAGGGTTAACCATTACTTTTAACCTTTTTCATGTAGTTCATGAGAATTTGGCAGCCAGTTGGATGTTAAATTTATATACAACTGAAGTTTGGAGATTTCATGTAAAAATGGAGAAATCTGGTACAAATAAAAGCAACTCTTCTCAGCTGCACTCCTTCACTTCATGGCTTTCACCATTCTCCTTTAGTATGACACAGAAGAACTCACTGAGGGGTGGCCTGACAGTCTTGTGAGCTCTTTTTCCTAAAAACGTGGGAGCCCCAGCCAGGCTGCAGGAGTACTGGGGGGGTTATAAAAATTTTAGAAACAGCAAAGAGTTTGCTGTCTGCCTAATCTCTCTAATCAAAGCTGGATCCTGGGGCAGAGCTGTTCTCCCAGAAACAAGCACTGGCAGAGGGCCCAAAGCCATGATCCCTGTCAGATTTGGAGATTACAGTGGTTACTGCCCAGCCTCCCAGTTTTGGTGGAGCTGCTGCCAGAGTTCACAGTCCAGCAAGTTCATCCAAAATGCTTTTCTGGTTCAATCCACACTTAGAGGAGTCAGGAAGCACATCTCTGCCATCTCCCCCTGTGGTGCAAAACTCCAGAAGAAAGGCAAGCAGACAGCCTGAATTAGCTATGACTGCCCAAAGAGTTCACCAAATCCAATTAAGAATCACCCAAGCTTTAAAAACAGGAAAAAAACCCACAAAAACCCCATTGCCTGCTGGCTATTTTGCCTCCTCTGTTAAAGGACTAGAGCAGATTCTGTAAAAGTACACGTGCTGCCCTAAGAAAAGAACTAAACTACATATTAAATTCCCCTCAGGCAAGTCTTGGAAGTGTCATCTGTTATCGTTTGGCAGATCTGTGATGCTTATGCCAGAGAATGACTCAAAGCTCTCACACAAATCAGAACCAATCTAACTTTTAGATGTGCACATTCATCTGCAGCTCCATGATCCTGAGCAGTTGGGACATCATCCTCAGCTCCTCGATGAGAGGAGACATCCATAAGGGTGAACACTTGTGCCTCTGACTGAGAGCTGAAAACACTCAAGCCCCCTAAAGAAATCATTTCACAACACCAGATTTCTATATAAAACTACTTGGTGGATCAAATATCTCCCAGAGCATTGTTCCCTAAACTCCTCTTCATTCCTCTCTTCCCCTCCACCCCCATGAAGGCATTTTCCAACCCTTTACAGCCCTCAGAGATTTGTGGGTTCATGCCCTCATTAGTAACAATCAGCCTGGATTCCTGTGAGGAATTTTCCAGCTCCTGAAGGGCAGCAGGGCTTTTCCTCAGGGTGCCCACATCACCTGGATCCAGCAGCCACTCTGGTGCCATCAGGACTGAAGGTGACGTGGCTGGCAGGGGTGGTGAAGCGAGTGAGGATCCCATCCGGAGCTCCCTCGGGAAACGTGTGGATCTGGACGGTGTTGTTGGACACTGCTGTGACCAGCTTTCCCTTCTGACAACAAAATCAGCCATAAAATCTGGCACTTACAACACATTCATGCCACAGAGACAAAAATCCCACTCTGATGTCCCAAACATTTTGGCAGATTAAGGTCATTCGTTCCAAAAAGGTCTGACAGTAAGAATAGTAAGGTAAATACTCTTTAACTTATATTTTTTCCACCCAAAAATACAGACAAGCATAATAACTTTAATAATCTATCACTTCAACCAAACTAACTTGCATGCTATTTAGATTCATCTGCTGCAGCATCAGGAGAGGGCACCCTAGGACTGGAATTCTCAGTTAAGTGCCACCAGGGAAAGATGAGAAGTTCATGAACTATAGCTCAGTTCTTTGCAGAAAACAGAAGGCAGATGTTTACTAAAAATTAATCCAGATTTTAAAAAGTGCAAAACAAAATAAATAATCATCCCATACTTGGAAAACAATACTTCTTCCAGTGACAATACTGCTCTTCAGTAGTACACAGCAGTAAAACTAAAATAAATATAAAGAAATGCCTTATTTTCTTTTCTATTGTGTGTATTTTGCGAGGGGAGGCAGTATTGTGGTTGGGTTTTTTTGTTAAGGTGTGTGAAATTATAATAAAAATCCTGAAGGTAAAGGAAGCAGCAGTCAGTAGTGAATAACCTGAAAAAATAAGAGATTGGATTTCTTACCTAGAATACATCAACATCTCAGAACAGCCCCTCATGGCATTACATTAATGAAGAGGGATTTTTGAAAAAAGGATTTCCTGACATTTAAGTCTCCCACTGTTTAAAAATAAAACACCCCTCAAAACTAGAGCAGCTTTTTTAATTTTTCCCAGGATTTTCCCTCATCTATTCTTCAATAGTTTTAGCAATTTCTGGCTCTGTCACGGATTTGCTAAAAGAACCCATTCAAGTCACCTCACTTGGTTTGTGAAACAATAATAAATGTGATGGAAATCTACAGCAAAATACTCTAAAAATCAATGATGAAAATAGATTTGCAGTTATTGAGGAATAGATATACGAGTTATGTTAAAAAGGACATAAGAAAATGGATTCAATTAAGGTAGTAGTTCTGAATAAGATTTCAAATAATAATTCTTATGAGGCAAAACAAATATGTTAATACTCATTTATTTCCTCTTTCATACTCCTCTACAAAATTACAAGTAGTTGAAAAAACAATTTTAAAATTTCTCTTGATCACTGCCAGATTAAATACACAACATTTGTAGAACTGATGTAGGCTTCTGGAAGTTTCTCTTCTGAAATTGCCACAAAGACAATATTTTGGACCCACTACGATTAATGTAGTATAAAAAAATGGGACATGAAGGAAATAATGTGACAATTCTCAAGCTAAATACATGAACATGCTGAGTAAAAATAATTATTTTCTATTACATAAATCCTCTTCTCACTTTGGGGACACTGGGTCAGAGGCATCTTTAGGCCAAACAACAATTTTGAGAGTGAAACATCAACCAATTATTAAAAAAAAGTGTTACCAACCATTACTCACTTTGTGAGAACAAGTTTTGATTAATACAGATTATAATTCCTTGGACTTTAACACAGGCCCACATAAAACAACCTCTTGGCTTTCTTCCTAATACTTGATGATCACATCCTATGCTGGGAAAATTCTTGCAACTCACATGGTGAGAAAACACTGAAACAGCCTAAAAAAGTTCACTGCATAATTAGCTTAATCTGCTGGGTTTGCTCCTCAGAAAGGAGATCAAAGTCAGAAATTAATGTAACTGAACATGAAGGAAGAGGAGGGGAAAAACCATTACAAAAGTTTAGTAGAAGTGATAATTCCTCTACAGCTGTGTATGGGGTAGAATGAATTGCCAGAGGTAATTCTTGTTTATTGTTACCCACAGAAGCAGCATCCCCTGAGCTGGCAAATCCACAATCTGTAAGAAAATCCACAACTGTGAGGAGTTGTGTTAACAACCCTACCTTTAGAGCACATGAGAAGGCCTTTTCTCCCACATTAATGGACTTTGGATCATCATCATCCAGGTTCTCCCAAATCCTAACATCTCCATCACTGCCACAAGTCACAATGCAGCTGTGGAAAGACACAGGATTTGTTAACATCCAGGAATCTGCATCCTTTTTTAAGCAGTTGGTTGTGATGCCAAACGAGGCTTTTTGTGGTTTTCAAGGGATTGTTACCAGACCATCTCTTATGAACAGTCTTTGCAATGATAATGAACTTGAGAAAGGAATAAAATAATGTGGACTTTAATCATAACCATATATAAGGTGTATCCTGTGAGTTTGTTTTGAAAGGGCTTGGGGGTTTTTTTAGTTTACCTTTTAGTCTATAAAAAGGCAATACTAAATATATAGTTTGTATTTATACATTCAAGAACTAACACAAGGAAGAGATGAAAATATAGCAATCCCAATATTGCATTCCTTCAACTATATTTTTAATTTCTTAGTGCATACATAAACGTATTTACTCCCACATCACACTGGCTTCTGCTAAAATCTATGAAGTCACTTCCATATAATGTGCATATAGAGTTTTTATACATATAATACTTACTATATTTATATACATGGGGATATATATATGCTTGCATTTAAGTTATAAATCAATCACTTCTAAACTCAGAGCACCTAAATATGCCACACAGCCAGTTCTCAGCACAGGCAAAACCCAAAGGATTTCTTGGACCATTCCAGGCCATAAATCCATCCCAGTATGGATTTTCACACACCAGTGGCTGATATAGAAACTTACTGAATCATTAAGACTGAAAAAGCCCTCTAAGATCATTGAGTCCAATCATGTCAAGGTCACCACCAATGTTACCAAGTGCCACATCCACAGGGCTTTTAAATCCCTCCAGGGATGGAGACTCCACCACTGCTCTGGGCAGGCTGTGCCAATGACTGACCACCCTTTCAGTGACAAAATTATTGGTAATACCCAGCTCCTGGGAAGGCATCAAACAGGGACAAGCCCAACCCTCTCCGGGGCTCTGGGATGGGGCTGTTACCTGCCGGTGTCATCAAAGCAGACGTCGGTGTGTCCCTCGGTGTGGCCGTACCGCATCGGCTTCTGCCTTGAGGGCATCTTTGCTCCCACCCGTCTGCTCAATGGGGAGGAAAAAAAGGGAGAAATAACATCAGTTAAAAGGAAACACTTCAGGAAGAGGATCAGGTGGGAGGACAAGGTGAGAGCTGCTGGGACAGCCACCCATTGAACTACCTGCAGGGATGGGGACATGGGGGTGGAGACACCAAGGGGATGGAGACACGGGATGGGAAATGAGGACACTGTGGGGATGAGGACATGGGAATGGGGACATTGCTGGGAGGGGAGCACGAGGGTCGGGAGAGGGGGACACTGGAGGGATGGTGACATCACAGGGATGGGGGCACGGGGATGGAGATGGGGACATTGTGGGGACGGGGAGACACTGATGAGGTTACGGTGCAGGAGATGGGGACGCTGTAGCGATGGTGACACGGGTTTAGGGGGAGCCACAGGGATGGGGACACAGGGTTAGAGGGAGCCACAGGGATGGGGGCATCGGGAAAAACACGTGGGGACATTGGATATTGCGGGGATGAGGGACATGCTGATGAGGTCGCGGGGTAGGAGATGGGGACACCGTAGTGACGGTGACATTTCAGGGATGAGGATATCACGGGGATGGGAGATGGGAACACCGTGAGGAAGGGGACTCGGGGATAGGGGGCGTGGGGATGGGGACACGGCGGGGATAGGGGCCCTGGTTCCTAAGGCCCGGAGGGGCCTGGCATGCCGGGGCCTCTCCCTCGGCCGTCCCAGGGCAGGCCCTACAAGCCGCCACCCGCCGGACCCCGGCAGGGACCCGCATTCCCCGC
>JANPWX010000667.1:1540881-1565991 GCA_024734555.1 Trochalopteron elliotii
GGGCCGCCGGCCCGGGGGCCAGCGCCGGCCTCACCATCGTGAGTCGGGGGCCGGGGGCTGAGGGGCGGCAGGCGGGGGGTGAGCAGCGGTGCTGGGGAAATCGGCGTCTCCTGTCAGCGGTGGGGCTCGGGGTCTGCGCCCCTGTCAGTCACCGGCGGGCTCGGAGCGGGGTCTGCTGTCACCGGTGGCGGGGTTGGCCTGCGGTCCGCCCTCTGTCACCGCGGCCAGCGCTCTGTCCCCCGGAGGGACTCGGTCCAGGGTCTGCTGTCACCGGGGTGACTCGACCCGGGAGCTGAGCCTTGTCACCGAAGGAGACTCGGTCCAGGGTCTGCTATCACCGGGGTGACTCGACCCGGGGGCTGAGCCGCTGTCAGTGACCGGGGGGCTCAGGGTCTGCTGTCACCGAGGACGTTCAGTCCGGGGTCTCCTGTCACCGGGGGGGATTCGGTCCAGGGTCTTCGCTCTGTCGCCGGGGGCTTCGCTCCGTTCGATTCCCCTCTGAAAAACCCCGTGCCCAACATATGTATCCCTAACACAAATAGGGCACATATATTCCTTGCTTATCCTTCTGTATATGGATTTAATGGCAGCTCCTCAAGAGGCACGGGAACGGCAGGGAAAACCCCAAATGAGGGGCTGTGTCCTTCACCCACCTCGGGCATCACCCCCATAACAGCGGGGGCTGCGCTCACCCTGCCGCAGGGTCAAACCCCTTTGGGGATCCTGATGGTCATGATGGAATTACTCTGGAATTCCAGCCATCCTGATGCGTGTGCGAGGTGGAGTTGACAGCAGTGGTAGTCAGGCAGGTAGTGATTGCACTGCAAAAATAATTAAGCTTTTTTTTTTTTTTTCCTTTTTTTCTGAAAAATAGGAAGAATCATCCTGCCTGATCTCTTGAAGGAATAAAAAAAAATGCTAGAACTGTATGTACCTGAAATGTAGAGCAAAAACCAGCATTATCTGTCTTCCCTTTATGTAGCCTTAATGATCTGGCCCAGTTTATTCCTGTTTCTAAGAAAAAATTGCTTCCAGGCAAAACCCTTTTATCTTCAGTTTTGCTCTACGGCAGGGTTATTGGTGGCTGGGGTGAGCAGAGTGATTTATTTGTATTGGAAATGTGTTTCTCTCTAACACTCACATTGCTGGTAGTTTCATGAATGAATAAGTGACAGGATTACAAAGCAGGCACACTTCTTTAAAAAAAATTATAGAAATATGGCCGGATTTCATTATTAAACCTTGTGGAAGCTGCGTAGAGACATGTTTTCCATGGGTGTATCCTACATATTTCAGTAAATCGTGATTTCTGGCGAGGATAATGTGTTCTAGAGAAATGATTTGGAGCTGAACTGCTTATCAGATGAGTGGGAAGACCAAGCTATTCCTGCTGCAAGCCGCTGCCTGGGATGGAGACAAATGCCTGTCAAATGTGTTTATTTTTCTTAATCACTTTAATTTTCGGAGGCTGTGATAGAAACTGCACCTAAAGTGTTTTGCAATATAAAAGCCATTTTACATTCGGTTCTATGTAGCAACTAATTATCTTTGTCTGGAGGTGCTGCCTGCTGGGATAACTCTTTGAACAGCGTAGGAAAACTGGGGGGAGGTTTTTGATGAGTCGGGTCAGGATCCCGTGGTCACTTATCCAAGGGACTGCAGGCGCTGTGGCTTTGTGGCGTCCGAAGTGACACGGCACCAAATGCAAAAGTTATCCTTTAAATCCGGTCGGGAATTCAGGCTGCTGCCGGCTTGATGAATAGGTGTGAGTGGCTGCGAGGGAGGCGGGAGCCGGCAATCGCTGCTCTGCTCGGTTTCTGGGTGGAGCACGGAGTGTTGGTCATGGACCATAAAGCTTTCACTGATTTAGTGCTGGAGAGGCTGCTGCGGTTTGCCAAAGCGCTGCCTGCATCTCTCCTGCCACACATGAGCAGAGCTTCATTAAGGAAGGAGATACGAGCAGCCCTCACCTCTGGCACCTGCTGCCAGCTCAGTTCCACCTCCTGGGAGTGAGTAAAATATCCCCCGTGTTGGGGTTAGCTGGGCATGGCCCCCCTCCTCCTACAGTTCCAGGGATAAATACATTTTGGTATTTCCAAGGAAGAAATATTTATGTTGCCAATGGTACCTTTAGAAAGTCTTTTTCTTTTGTGTGTATGTGTGATAAGTGCTTCAATTTGCTATGAAGGCCTCTGGAGTCAAGCTTAGGTATTTTTAGATGATATCATAAATCAAAGTAAAGCCAAAACTGAAGAAAAATAATTTAAGATGGTGGAATTGAGATTTATTGTTATCCTTAGTAGGTTGGGGAGGTCAGGTTTTAAAATGTGGTCTTGTGGCCAAAATCTGATTGGGTGAAGTTAATGAAAGCAGCTTGTGACTGGTGAGATTTTGTTTGAAAATAACTTTTATGTAAGTTATGAAAGAAAAAGTACTCCAGTTTATTGCAGCTTGCTCTTCTCTCTCAGGATTTTATCTACAAAATCAACTTCCATAACAATTCCAAAATTGATTCATTGCTCTTTGTGAGCCTTCTTTTGTTGTTTAATTAGAGGCACAATACAGCAACGCTTCGTGTGCTTGGACAGAAAACTTTCCAAGTCCTTCCTGCACTGAGAGGGTTGTGCAATGTGGGAGCACCAGAGAGGTGGTGGAACCCTCATCCTGGGAGGTTTTCAGGACATGGCCAGGCCATGCCATGGCTCCCCTGAGCCCGTGCTGGCAGCAATCCCACTCCAAGTGGGAGGTCGGGCTGGAGACCCCCCACCATCTGCTCCTTCTTTATTCAGAAAAGGAAGCAGCTTGATGAAGAGGACTGTTGGGCTAGAGGCAAGGATCCAGCAGCTCAGGACATAAGTATCTGGTTAAGGCAGTTCAGTATTCAAACACTTATTGAATAAGTAAATTTTAAAACAAGGCTGTCTACATTTATGGTTTTGATTCTCCTGTTTGCATTATTGATTAGACATACGGTGAGGCTGTCGCTGTCTTATCACAGCTGTGGGTTGCAGCCTACCCCTGGCTAGGAGGGAATATTGTTATCCCTCCAAACAGCAGCTGGATATTGGTTTTAGTCTGGGCTTGAAGTCTCAGGGTTGAGGTTCATCAGCTCATGAAGGAAAAAGCACTTTGTCTGCAGACAGGAGAGAGGAACCTCTGCAGGAGGGAGCTGGGCCCAGCACAAAACCAACAGCAGAAGACACCCAGCTCTCTGCCTGTCCTCAGGGACTGTAGCTGTGACAGTGTTGGGTAACCCTGAACTACCAGCTGGGTTCTGTGGCCCGAAGTGAACTCTGCTTATCCCCCCACGTGTCTTTATCTTTGCTGTTTCCTTAGGGGAAAGGGTTTCCAGCATAAGGGTTTTGTCAAATCTGCCATCATCGGAGAGGCCTGAGGCATCCCCGTGCAGGACGAGGCTTTTGGAGGCAGGACATTCATTATTTCTCCCAAAAGCAGCTCAGACCTGATGCGTGTGAGCTGCACAGTGCTGGACTCCTCCATTTAACCTTCCCCTCTAGGGAAAAGTACACTCTGTGTTCCCTCTCTTTCATCCTTGCCCTCCTGTCCTGCTCCAGCCATTAATGGAAGTACGTGGCATTTCCCTTGGATGCTGCAGTGAAAGGAAGAGCTGCTTTAGATGGATGGCCCGAAGTGGTAATAGAGCACTGAATGCCTTCCCTGCCCTTTATGCCTTTTTCTTTCTGGCACTTTAATTATTTCTGGTCCCTGTTTTATTGGTGGGGCTGTGAATCACTGATGCAGAAGGGTGTGAAGGTGTGGATCTCTCACCGTAATGCCAAGCAGTGGGATTTGGGAGGCAGCTCTCCCACAGCACACAGACCTTTGTAACACATGGTCAGGTTCAAACCTGGCTTTACTAGGATGACATCCCTTTTTTTCTTCATCTGTTCTCTGCTCTTTTCACGGCTCTAGTGTTCAGTCTGATTAGCAATTCCTGCTCTGACGTGGCAGGAGCAATGCCTGGGCTCCAGCAGCCCTTCAAACCCCAGGGAAGCAGCTCTGGCTAATGGTGCGTGGCTTTGCAGCATCACGTGCTGCTTCCCCAGCTTCTCTTTCAGGGTTCAGGTACCACTAATGATTCATGACAGGAGAAAGGCACACAGGAGAAGGTGGCTTTACAGCTCAGCACAACAGCAGCCCAGGAATTCCATAAAACCCAAGCTTCTTTCGGTCGGAAGGCTGAAGTTAGGAGATAACAGGCACTTCTGGGTTTTGTATGTTTTGCAGTTTTTTAATTGAAAGCCCATATTCTGCATGTTCTTATTCCTTATATGGGCTGGATGAGCAGAATGAGATAATTGAAGGTTTCAAAAGCAATTACAAACTGTCGTATCCTAATTTTTAAGAACTTGACTTTGCAACCTCAGTGATATCTTTCTGTCCAATTAAAAATCCCATATATAGACAATTAATGTATTTTACTACAGGATGAATCTAAAAACTTTTTGTCTTCAGTGACTTCAGATTATTACCAGGGTAAATGAGATTGCTTTTTTCCCCTCTTTTTTTTTGAATTGTGGAGAAAATTCAGTGCTCCACTCTAGGTATTTCTGGATGAAAAATATCAACGTTCCAAAAGCAATCAATGAATCCTGGTCTAAATAAAGATGTTTGGAGTCTCATGTGCAAATGTTTCCTTTTTCCTGTCTTCATTGTGTCTTGCCATGCTTTCACTGAAAAACAATTTGCAAAACCCTGAGAGAAGAAAAATAAAACTTTAGTTTAGTCTTTGATTTGTAACTGCTAAAATATGGACCCTTTCCTGTGATTCCTCTTGGTACCAGTGAGGTGATATTCATTTGCATTGCTCTAATGCCATTTTTCTTCCCAACATATTTCCAATATTGAACCTATTTTACCTTCATCCTACATTTCTACATCTCTTCCCTTCCCTTGCCTTTTCCTTTCCCCCACAGCTCTCAGGTCTGTGGGTTTTAAATAAGGAATGCAATGTGAAAAATTCCTGGGTGAAAGTTCCATCTGGGATGCATTTGGCCCACAGATTGCATGTGAGCCTTTTGGCAAGGCTGTCTTGTTCTTTTACTGAAAGCAGAGGCTCGAACTCAGCCTGCGCAGCCCCGGGGGACTGCAGAGAGGTTGTGTCATGCTGGCTAATCCTGATGATGAGAATGGATTGAATGGAGAGAGGAAGTGGATGCCCTTTTCTTTTCCTGCTTAGTATTTACCGTGTCAATTAGTTGTAAAAAAAAAACCAAAACTCAAAAAAACCACGACAGAAAAACCCACAGCCAAAAAAAAAAAAAAAACAACCCAGTGCAACAGAGGAGCTGTGCATGGTTTTGGTGCAGAAGCATCACAGAATCACAAAATATCCTGATTATGATAAGTGATGGGAAATATTTCTACATCCTGCCATGCCTCAGGGGGTATAGCATCCATTCCATATTGCTGTCTACGTATCTTGAAAAAAATCCTGCTCCACTTTCAACTGAGTAATCAAAAGAGGATTTTTTTCATCTTTTTTTTCAAAGTGCAGCAGTAAAAAGGAAACCTCTTATCTGCTTGAGAATTCAATATACCTTTGGAAACAAAAGAAAATGAAATCAGCAACCGTAGGTCTCAAAGCAACACTGATTTTAATAATGTAAACTTCCTTCTCTAATGAGTAATAAGCAGTTCCATCTTTCACGGCCTTTTAAAATTGCTTTTAGTAAGGAACTGGATTGTTTTAATCCTTTTCAGTATGTAAAGCCCCAGATATTTCAATCCCTTAGGGCCTCAGTATTTCCTAGCTCCCTTCCTTTGAAAAGGCAGAGGAAAACAGCTTTCAGAAACTGACAGAATCTGTGACTGATAAAATTTAGGTTGGTTTTGTTTTGTTTTTTTTTTTTATCCCGAAAGTGACCCAAAAGTGTCAGTTAAGAAAAAGATCTCTGGCATCCCACCCTGTGGATTAGTAGCAAACAGGCATATCATCTAGGTACAGTAGCTCTTTGTACTCTGACCTACTTGTTTCTGTTCTGGTTTGTTCCTTCTTGAAAGGTTATTTGGAAGAGATGCAGAATTTGCTCCATAAACTGCTAAAGCAATATCACCTGCCCCAAGGAAGGGTTTCCTTTTGAAATGGGCCCTGGCACAATGGGGTTGTCAACACCTAAAACGTTCTGCTCTGCTGCATAATCAGAATGAAAACTCAACAAATACGTTAAGGTAGTTTTTTTCTGGAGGATGCTTTTCCCAAGGAAGGGATAAGAGAGCTTTTTCTGGGATCAGGCTGGTATTTGTGGGGTGTGCTACTGAATTCACCTCAATCACATGATTTTTACGTGGTCAACAATTAATTGTCACTGTCATCCTCTATCCACCAGCACTGCTGTTGCATGGCGTGTGCGTGTGCATAGCAGTTAACTGAGCTGTGTTTCCTTTTTCCTTAGATATTTCCAGAAAGTGCCTCGAGGAAGCTCCCTTATGTAGAAAAAAAAAAAGCCCCCACAAGAATCGCAGCGTGCGCTTCCTGGCAGCTTGTGAAGCAAAGCTGTCACAATGGCAGAAAACAAGGACAGCAGCGTGAAAAACGCAGATGTGAGGCCCAAAAGCAGCCGGAGCAGAAGCGCAGACAGAAAGGATGGGTATGTCTGGAGTGGGAAGAAGCTCTCCTGGTCCAAGAAAAGTGAGCATTGTCCTGATGCTGAAACAGCGAGTGCTGCAGGAAGGTCGGGGGCTAATTTAAGGGGCCAAGAGAGGAAGTACAGCTGTTCATCCATCGAGCTGGATCTAGACCGGTCCTGTGGGCACAGGTTTTTAGGTCGGTCTCTCAAGCAGAAGCTGCAGGATGCTGTGGGTCAGTGCTTTCCCATAAAGAACTGCAGCAGCCGGCACGCCTCCGGCCTGCCATCCAAAAGGAAAATCCATATCAGTGAGCTGATGCTGGATAAGTGTCCTTTCCCCCCACGCTCCGAGCTGGCTTTCCGCTGGCACTTGATCAAAAGGCACACGGCCCCTATAAGTCCAAAGGCAGAAGAATGGATAATTGCTGATTTATCCCAGCACGAAGACAGGGAGGATCAGCTGCGAGACGAGGAGATTGCCAACGGGGGAATGGACTCTCCCTCCCCGTCCTGTGACTTCACTGACAGCAGCTCCTCTCGGGGTGACCCGAGGCCTGAGCTGGTGACAGGTAAGGTGGCCAGGAGCAGCAGGGATGAGAGTGACATGGACTCTGATGATGAAGTCATAACTCTGTGCACGAGCTCCCGGAAACGAAACAAGCCCAAGTGGGAAACGGATGACGAGCTGCTGCGGATGGAAACGCCCCCGAAATACCACACTCAGATTGATTATGTCCACTGCCTAGTGCCAGACCTCCTCCAGATCAATAACAATCCCTGCTACTGGGGAGTCATGGATAAATACGCAGCTGAGGCGCTGCTGGAGGGAAAGCCAGAGGGAACATTTCTGTTGAGAGACTCTGCCCAGGAGGACTATTTGTTTTCCGTCAGCTTCAGGCGCTACAGTCGCTCCCTCCACGCCCGGATAGAGCAGTGGAATCACAACTTCAGCTTTGATGCCCATGATCCCTGTGTCTTCCACTCTCCTGACATCACGGGACTCCTAGAACACTACAAGGACCCCAGTTCCTGTATGTTCTTTGAACCACTTCTATCCACCCCCCTGAACAGGACCTTTCCCTTCTCTCTCCAGCATATATGTAGAACGGTCATTTGCAACTGTACAACTTATGATGGTATCGATGCACTTCCCATTCCTCCCTCGGTGAAGCTGTATCTGAAGGAATATCATTATAAGTCAAAAGTTAGAGTGCTCAGGATTGATGTGCCAGAGCAGCAAAGCTAGAAAATATTTTTGTGCAAGAAATTTTCACCGAACAGACAATAGTATGTTCAATCTCTTTTCCTTCTAGGTTTTTTTTTTTTTAATAGCAACTTGATTATTTTTTCTTTTTCTGCATATTATTTACCACCCAAACTAGTCTATGTTTAAATGTACTTTTGAGTCTTCACAGCTCTCTTTTTTAGAAATTATATTCATTGTGGGCTTTTGGTACGGTCCCTAGGCTAGAGTTTTATAGAATTCCAGGTAGGCTTTCTGGTATTTCTATGGATGGATAGTTGTTAGGTCTAAAACCCTCTGAAAATCAGTTTTGAACTTGATCTGTCTTTTCTATTGTAGTTGACGCGTGTTGCTGACATGATTGAAATAATGCACTGTTAACTCTAAAGATTGACTCATCTGTATTTTCTGCATTTCTTTTAAAATGAGTGCTCTAGCCTCTGTGTGTGTGTGTGTCTGTCCGTCTCTAGCCACTGCAGTAAATTCGTCAGTCTATTTCTAACATTACTATTCCAAGCAAAATGAAGTTTGAAAGAGGATATGATCTCTCTATAAATATATCAGGGGACTAAATACCAGGGAGAGGAAAAACAATTCAAGTTAAGGACAACACTCAGGGCAGGAACAAACATGTATAAACTGGTCCTGAAAAGATTTTGGTTGGAGAGGAGGAAGACTCGTCATCGTCAGAGCAGCGGGGCTCTGGAAGAGCTTTTCATTTTGTATAATAGCAGTAAAAAGCAAACTGCTCATAAACTGGGATTTGATCTGTGTCTGGAAGAGATAATCATGTAGTTACTGATGATAGATGGGGCTTGGACTTGGGAGCTCTGTTTCTGTGTTACTGTTGCATTACATGAAATACCCAGTTTTTGCTGTAGGAGTTGCCACTGCTTAAATGATAAAGCACAGGATGGGAGGGTGGGAAGGAAGATTATTTCCTTTAAAATCTGCATATTTAACAATCTGATTCTGCATGGTTGAGCCTGAGGTGATGGTGACTAACTTTCCTTCTTTGTTAGTAGGGGGGTTGGCTTTTTTTTAATGAGTATAGTTAAAAAAGAAAACAAGTCTGCTGATTTTTCTTGCAATGTGAAGCATTCGGTCGAATGGCTTCCTGCCAAATTCCATGTACGGGAAAACCATGCATGGATAATGCTCCTAAAAGCATTACTTACATTACATGGATAGGCAGATCTGCTGCTGAGTTGTTGGTGGAATCCCACGAGACTCAGTGGATGTGGGTTCAGGCAGGAAACTCCAGGCTGGCAGCTCCAGGAGGTGCAGCAGTGACCTGCAGTTCTGTTCCCTGCATGTGCTTTATCTCCTCTCCCAAACCGGGCCCGGAACTCCTCTGCCAAAAGAATGTGAGATGGTGTAATTGTAACTCCAACAACCACATTGTTTCCCCTCCTTTCACCACAGGGAGCCTTTGTATCCTCTCAAAATGCTTTTGAAACTGAGGCCCGAGCCTGCCGAATTACAAATGTGTTTAATTTCATGCATGTGAAGGATCCTATCAAAAAATCAGCAATGACCTGTGGGTGAGGTTATCACTGAATGGTTTGGGTTGGAAGGGAGCTCTGGAGAGGATCTTATCCAAGCCCCCTGCTCAAGCATAGGATCACATCCAGGTGGGTTTTGAATATCTCCAGAGCAGGACACTCCCCAACCTCTCTGTGCAGCCTGTTCTAGGCCTCCATCACCTGCGCAGTAAAGAGATTTTTCCTCATATTCAGATGGAACTTCTGAACTGTGTTTCAGTTTGTAGCTGTTGCTCCTTGTCCTGTCTCAGGGCACTGCTGGAAAGAGTCTGTTCTCATCCTCTTGACCCTTGCCCTTAAGGTATTTGTATGGATTGGTTCCCCTCTCAGCTGTCACTGCTCCAGCCTTTCCTCATAGGAGAGATGCTCCAGTCCCCTCAGCACCTTCACAGCCCCTCCACTGTCCCACTCCAGTAATTCCTTGTATTTCTCATAGTAAGCAGCCCAGAACTGGACACAGCAGTCCCAGGTGAGCCTTCACCAGGGCTGAGGAGAGGGGCAGGATCACCTCCCTCAACCTGCTGACCACATTTTCCCTCATGCAGCCCAGGATACCATTGGCCTTCTTGCCTACAAGGACACAGTGCTGGCTCAGCCCAGGTCCTTCTCCACAGTGCTGCTTTCCAGCAGATCAGCCCCCAGCTTGGACTGGTGCCTGGGGTTATTCTTTCCTCAAATATGGGGATCCTGCTTGAACTTCCTTAGGTTCCTCCCTGCCCATCTCTCCAGCCTGTTCCAGGCCTGGCTGAGTGTCAGCACAGCCTGTTGGTGTGTCAGCCACTCCTTCCTGTTCTGGATCACCAGCAAACCTGCTGAGGGAACACTCTGTCCCTTCATCCAGGGTGGTGAATAAGCTGAACAAGACTGGACCCATCACTGATCCCTTGGGAATCTGTGTGCAGGCAGTGCTGGAGAGTCTGGCTCCAAGATTGTAGACTCAGACTAAGCAATACTTCTGTTTGAATCTTTTCATTTCACCTTGTACAGAATCCTGTAGATTTGTGGACATCAAATCCATCCTGCAAGGTGGCAGCTCAGGAGTTACCAAGGGAACTTCACCATGCAACTCCACCGGGACCTGCCACGCTGCCCTTACCCCCCAACCTGAGCAGATAAAACCCCTTTCCACTGAGCTGCTGCCTCTGTGATGATGTAAACAGATTTCCAGGGACATCTGCCTAGAGACCAGCCCGTTTGTTTTCACTGGGTTTTAAATAGGTTTGGAACCAAAGTCTCCAGGGAGGAAATGCTAACACATCAATCCGTGGCATTGCACATGGATGAACGCGCTCCGGGACGAATTCTCAGCTGCTATAAATCAGAGTGGCCTTATTGATACACTTAGAGTGGTTTATCCCAGCTGAGATCCTCCCTCCTCCACATCCAAATGGAATTGTGGGGCTGATGTCAGAAAAATGAGCCTGGTTTTTTCTGTATTTTTTCTCTTGTGCTGCTTCCATTCATTGCCTTTTGCATAAACTGTATTTTATCAATGGCAGCTTTATCTTGCTAAGTCTGTTTTACCCTGTCACTGCCATTTTCCAGATGCAATGTAGGGATCATCATTGCTCTACTCTTGCCCACTGTGCCCATCATGGTGGGATGGTGGGCTGGGATTTGGGTGGCTGCAGTACGAACAAAGAGCTTCTGGTTCAAGATCTGGAGTGAACTCAGAGATATTTGCAATCTGCTTGATTAAAATTCTCTTCCAGAAACTCCTAATTAGAGCAAAAAGCTCATAATTTTACATAGGGATTAGCATTATTTTTATGACAGGATCAAAACCATTAGGTTTTGACCAAAAGTTATACTTCAGAAGTTACTGAAGGCCACCATCATTTTCAAAATCAGCCAAGATTTTGTCCCTTCAAAATGAAAGGCCAGGGAGAACTTTTTTTGGGGTATCATTTCCCCAACACACTGCATTTCAGTATCATTTTTGATGCAGCCTACATTGTTTTGACATGAGTTGATGCATCACTTACCCCAAAAACATCTTGAGCACTCCAAATTTAGGAGACCTATATAATACAGCAGTTGGGGGAAGAAGGTGTGGCACATAAAAATAGTGCCTTTGGACTGTGGGGCAGTTAATTGCATTAGTTTAGAGAAATGATATGTGGAAAGTATTGATAAATGTGATTTTGTGAAAATCCCCACTATTTTTTCCTGATTTTTGTCCACCTGTGTGACATTTGTCCCTAATGACACCAAGTCATGTCACACCTGCAGTCTGCGCAAGATCCATGGCATGAACTGTACACGTTTTATGAAATGGAAGAACTCAAAAGATCTATTTGTTTAAATACATTTACCTTTTTTTCTCTTCTTTCCCTCTCTATTTTAAATAAACCTGGTAGGACTGGTTTTACAATACGCCAAGAATTGTCATCCTAAAATTTTCCTCCCATTGCTGTCATTAACAGTCCTATCAGTTCCAGTAGCACCTTAGAACACCTTGACCCAAAGACGAGCAAGTCATGAATTCAGTTTTGAAGCCTTCTTAAAAATTAGCCTCAAAAACAGGGTAAGAACTTCTATTTTCTAGACTGACAGACCCCCAGAATGGTTTGGGTTGGAAGGGACCTTACAGATCATGCAGTTCCACCCCCTTGCCACGGGCAGGGACACTTTCCACTACCCCAGGGTGCTCCAAGCTCCATCCAGCCTGGTCTTGAACACTTCCCAGGATGAGGAGTCCACCCCCTCTCTTCTCAGCCCAAATCCTGCCAAGACAGAAATCCCCCATTCTTCGGGATGAAGATTTGAAGTGGAACAAGGAAAGGTGCAGTGATATGCCAAAACCCATGTGTTCAAAATTATGCAGCAGGCCAGTGGTTGAGCAAGGTCATAAATCCAGAGGTGACTCTGGCCACAGCTCCTGTGTTTTGGGGCACCCAACCAGCTTTGCATCAGGAATTGTGTCTGTAAGATATGCTTTGAATTGTTTTGAAGGTTGTCCCATAGCAGCACAGTGGAAACAGAGTGGAATTGGTATGAACAACTTCTGGTTAAAAAAAGATCTGATTTCATAAATTATTTTGATATAAGGGGGGAAGAAATGGTCAGGGTCTTGATGGAAATGGTCAGGCAAACTACATATACAAGTTATTTTTATGGGATGGTTTAGGAAAAAGATTAAACACTCTTTCCATTAATTGTGTCCTCTGGAGTTTGCTTTTTGCCTGGAATGACTTTTGCAGGTCTGTAACAATGTCACTCGTTGGCCCGGGGCCATCGATACAGAGTGACTTCAGCTCCAGCAGAATCATTGATGGGCTTGGGGTAGTTTGTGTGTCTGATAATTGGGAATACACATTTCTTCTCGATTTTCCTGTTCTCAGCATTTGTCTTGATGAAATCCAGGGTGTATTTGGAGCAGGATATGTATATCTACAGCAGCACCACCAACTTTAAAAAAAAAAACAAACCAACAAATTATCATGATTTAAATGCTTTCCTTTTAAAGATGCTGGTGGGCTTCCAGTATGAAGAAGAAATCCTTGTATGATGCAGTCATACAGGGCCTTACTATAAAATTGACATGCTCTTAAATAATTAAAAACGGGGATGCTTTAATTTTGAAAAAGGATACTGGAGGAAGGAGGTTAAAGGAAGCTTTTAGTCAGATCCAAGGTTAGATTTATTGATCTAGTGATCAATCCTTTTCTCTTTCCTGAATTTAAAGCTAATGGGAGACTGTGGTCAGAGATGAGTGGCTTTTAGTTAAGGTTTTTGACTCTTATAAATAATACAACAAATGTCCTAGTAAGTAATAAGAAATAAGATACTCGCTCATTCTTTTTAAATAGAACAAACGTGGCAAACAAGACTCAGCTGTAATTTTTGAAGTCATTTATTAGACAAATTGCTCTTCTCTACTTCTTTTACAAGAGAGACATAAACCATTATATTATTTATTCATGAATCATAGCCATTAAGATGATAAATCAAATTATCAGCTTCCTGTCTCTCTTCAGTTTTAATCATTTTTTATAGTTTATGCACTATAAAGACAGCTTCCTTCCTATGAAACAAGAGACCTTCAGAGACCTTTTTATTGTAAACGTACATTTCCTTCCCATTTTTAAGTATATCCCAGCAATTTTCCCTGTCAATTTTATCTGCAATAAAAATCCAATAAGGAACTTGTTCATTGATTCAATATGGCAAAGTTAGCCATGAAGTCAGTGATTTTGGTTAACCTCTGAAACAATGGAGCACTTGAAAATGCAGTTAGAGGACTTTTTTTTTGTGCCACCCCCTAAATGTGCAGGGTGGCATCATATATTTAATAGACAGAAATATTTAATAGAGAGAAATCTCGACACAAGCTCACCGACTGATAGCCAGACCCTTCACAAAGGGTTATAACGCGATCTCTGCAGTAGTATCACTTTTAAAATGCATTCAAGCTTCTTCTTTTTTTTTTTTTCTTTTTTTTTTTTTTTCTTTTTTTCTTTTTTTTTTCCTGCTCTATTCACACAGGCAGCACGTCTTCGCCTCTGCCCGGGAGGTGGGAGAGCCGAGGCTGCTGTGTGTGAGCTGAGATGGTTTCACACATCCTCCCTTCCCTCACTCCCCGCCCGCGCCTGTCTGGCCCCGCATCCCGGCGAGCCGCACGCGGGTGGGGAAATGTCCATTCACAAGGAAATGCACATTGATTTCCATTCCCAGCAGCGGCAGACGGCTGGTTTCTAAACTTGATCATCCTCGGTTAAAGGATACTCCTCGCTCAGGAAGCACCGCTGAGGTCAGAGGTGCGCAGGGTGAAAGAGGAGCCTCCGCATCGCTACAAATACTCATCCGTGCTGCAGTGTAAAAATCGATACTTGTTTACTCAACTCTATGAATAATAGAGTTTTGAACGTAAATATATAATTTATGCATCTAGAATCTATAGCGTGGGGCTGACGGGAGGTGCAATAACTTCCCTGTATCCCTTTTAAAAATCCCCTGGGTGTCTGGGTGATGCGTTATCTGGACAAAACATATCCTCAGCCCAGCCTCCCCACAGGCAGGTCATTGCAAACATCTTCCTGTGGGGATCCTTTAGGAATGACTGCCAAGTGCCCCATGGACAGCCTTTGTGTGGGCATTCCAGATATTTTATTGCTGTGGAGAATCCCTTGGACAGTGTGGGTTTGGGACCAGTCTGAGGGATGCCTGCGGCAAGCACAGCTCCCGTGGTTGCCACAACGTGATCAGAGGGCTGGAGCAGTTCTCCTGTGAGGACAGGCTGAGAGAATTGAAATTGTTCAGCTTGGAAAAGAGAAGGCTTCAGGGTGACCTAATTGTGGCCTTCAGTACCTAGAAGGGAGCCTACAAGAAACATGAAGAGGAACTTTTTAGAAGAGCATAGAGCAACAGGGCAAGGGAGAGTGGATTCAAAATGACTGAGAGTAGGTTTAGATGAGATATTAGGATGAAATTCTTCCCTGTGAGGGTGGTGAGGCCCTGGCACAGGTTGCCCAGAGAAGCTGTGGCTGCCCCATCCCTGGACATGTCCAAGATCAGGTTAGACAGGGCTTGGAGCAGCTGGGATAATGGGAGGTGTCTCTGCTCATGGCAGGAATGTTATGATCTTTAAGGTCCCTTCCAGCCCCAACCATTCCAGGATTCTGTGAGGAACATTCTCACAAAATAATTACCATCATTTCCCAGGAAGGATGTCTAGCCTGTGTAGAGGGCCAAAGCCAAAGTCCCTCTGCTAAAGCTGGGCCTTGGGAATATGGATCCCTCTTCCCTGTCCTCTTGTTTTTCCTGTGGTTCTTGCACATCAAAATGATGCAGCAGGAAAAACACTGGGCACATGTTACATCCTGTAATCCAACGTTGCTGAGAAGTGCCAACTTAAAGATTTGAATCTAGATTCAAGGTAGGAGGTCGTTTGGCTACCTAGAAGCTCCTCCATCTTACTTTCCTTAATTTCGTTTTTAATTCTTTGGGGGGAAAGAAGTCTTACTTATTTCTTAAATCTGATGTTGAGCCAGTAGCTCAGAGCATCTCTTGAGTTTGTTTCAGATGAGCAGGTTCATTGCCAGACCTTTTATTTTTAATGTGTGTCAATTGGACTAGAACACAGTTCATGGCTTGTGTTAATGTGGGATTTTTTTTTGTTCAGGAAAAGGCTGGGTTTCTCCTTCCTAGCAGTGACATGACTGTATTTCTAGGTCAGGTCTTTATGTGTAGCCAAATGAAGTTTCAAATTGAACAAAACACCTAGTAAGGGTCTTGATGCTTGATGCTGTTATGATTAGAAAGTTGTCTGATCAAATTTTGTTTCCAATTAAAAGAAATTGGATTAGCTTTCAGATTGAGACCTTCGCTGTTATTTTTAGTCTACAACTAATGAACCCCTGAAAATAGAGTGTATAATGAAAATACGGTGATTGGTTCTGCTGGGATGGTTGAGAAAATACATTAGCAGATCAGAAAGGGTAATAAATCTTCCACCACAACCTTCCTCATTAAACTAGATAATTTGAAATTGCCTCTGGTGTATTAAACAGTTCATTATTTTGAGGGGAGCAACACACAAGACAAAAGAGTTGTGTTCCTTTAATTGATATCCAAAGCCCAAAAAAGAAAAAAAAAAAAAAAAAAACCCAACAAATTTAGTCAAGAATAATCATTCTGAGCAATGGCTGTGTTGTTTGGAGCCATTCAAAACTTCTCATCCTCTGACTCAAGGGAAGGAGGAAAGGTCTTTATGAACACTAGGGCAGTGAAAAGGGGGTAGCTCTATTAAATATGACATTTGCACAGTCACAAATTGAGGTAATTTCAGGTTTGTGGCTATATTTTTGGATGGTTTTAGCATATTAGAAATTAACCCACCCACACCCCCCCAAACTTAATTTCTTTATCAGCATCATAGTGTTATTCCAGAAGCCTCTCATGCAACAATCATACCATGGGTGCTGTCAGCCTGAGGGAAGGGTGTCTGCAGGAGCAGGAAGGGATTAAGAGAAGCAAGAGAGGGGAACTGGGTTAACAGCTGGAGCAAGGAAAAAAAACCAGTGCTGGGATGCAACAGAGCCTCTTCTCTTTGGGGCTGGCCATGACCTCGCAGCAGTGGGAGTGGAAACCTCCACCCTGGTGTTTTTTTGACATCTTTGACCTGGCAAGCTGGAAGCTGAGGATGAGCTGAAGGCTGTTTTTGTCCCTCTCTTCCCAGCAGAACCTCTGGCATCAGACTGGGAGCTGCCTGAGATGTCGCCGCCGCCAAGACACCGCAGGGCTGGCCACGGGGACATCCTGTCATTTTTACACTCCTGTCATTTTTATACTCTCTGAGACAAATTATATCCCAGTGTGATGCTGCTGGCTCTGGTATCCTTGTAGACCAAGAATCTGGGTCCTGTGCCCAAGGAGAGGGCACATGGGAAGGGGAAATAGGAGAATATTTTATTGGGGAAGATGTGGCTGAGGGGGACACTGAGTGAGAGGGTGTGAGTTTGAGCACTCAGCAGATGAGGCACTTCATCATCTCACTAGGAACACACACATTTATTAAGGTAAGATTTAAAAAAGTTCCCTGTTTGAGTAAAAAGCCTCTTCCCAAGTCTTCCCTTCCTCTAAAGGTGTTGAAAAAAAAAAATCAGCTCTCCTTCCCTTTCCAGCCAGCCTTCCTCACACATGAGCAATGCCTGGTTTCTGCTGGATATTCCCTCCTGACAGGATCTTCTGCTCCCACAGGTAGGATCTGTTGGTACAAATTACCTGAGTGGGCGGCAGATTCTTGGCTAGACAAAAGGCCAACCAAGGAATAAAAGGATCCTTTCTTTCACAAGGAGCTGGGAGGATGCAGGGAATACTTTGATACTGTGCTTCATATAATAGCAAAAGCGTAAGGAAATAATCCCTTGCCTTATCTGAT
Organism: Trochalopteron elliotii; assembly: GCA_024734555.1. NCBI lineage: Eukaryota > Metazoa > Chordata > Aves > Passeriformes > Leiothrichidae > Trochalopteron > Trochalopteron elliotii. The sequence goes on from JANPWX010000667.1 coordinate 1,558,141, forward strand.
GCACTCCTTTTATTGATTCCAGACAAGCAGGATTATTGAAAGGAAGGGGAAGAAGGAGACAGAAAGTGGAGGCAGGGAAACTGAGGAACCAGAGTCACCTCTTTCCAAGGGCTTCCCAAGCTATGAGTTGTGTCCCTGCTCTGTAATCTTCTGTCCTCCTTCCCCCAGCCTGCACTCCTAATTATTTCGATACCCACACACTGTCATCAAATACAACTCCCAAAAGCACACTTTGGGACTTTGTTTGCCAAATGTTTGGCCACGTGAGGGTGGAAATTATTCCAGATAAATTCATTCAGCACTTTATGAGCTAAAAATGGCACATTTGTTAGCACACAAATAACATATGGCATTAGCAAATGAAATTTAATACTGTAACAGCTGAAATCACAAGTGGGTCTTATCCACCTTAACCTGAAATGCTCAGTGGGAGGGAGTAAACCAAAAAAACCATGTACACTTCCCTCCATTGCCTGCTGGCTGGAGTGCTGTCACGAGCATCCAAAATTCCTTTTTGTGCTCCAACACACGACTTGATTTTCTCTAAAAGCAGAACACGTCCATGGCCATGCCAGGCTGGGCCAAAAATCCATTTGGATGAAGTCCTGTGTATCCTACAGAAGCCAGAAGTGAAGGCTCAAGGAAGAGGAGTTCAGGCAGTGGCCAGCCCAATTTATTAAAATGTGCTTTACTCATCTCAAAATAAAAATGAGCATTATTGTATGAAGTTGTTTCAAATGAAGCACTAAATTCTTGCATTGGACAACAATCTCAGGCAGGTGTTGGGATTCTTGGGGCTGTCCTGTGCAGGGTCAGGAGTTGGACTCGATGATCCTTGTGCGTCCCTCCCAGCTCAGGATATTCTGTGACTCTGCTATTCTGTATTTATGGGCTAAATGTTATAAGGTGTCTGAATTTCTGTCAGTAGGGAGAGTCATTGCAAACGACTGACTGCAAATCAGTGAGTGAGTGAGAGTGGATCGCCACAAAAGTGCACTTAATTAATTTGCTGATTACAGCTCGTTTTTAACTATGAAAACACATTTTAGCACACGTATAATATATACATTGTCTAAAAGAATTCCTAGCAGTAGCAGACCTAACCTTGGTGAAATCTTTGCTGGGGGAAAGAGTCCTTTCATTTTTTTACTGCACTTCAGCACAAAGGTTTAGCTGGAGCCTTATCCTGAAATCCTTGCTCCTACCTACGTGTTCTTCAGAAACAATGAGTGTGATTAGGAGCTATTCAGAACTTTGAAGAGCACCGCACCGGTTGTTTTTTACCTCCTGTTACTTCATTAAACCCACGGTTCAAGCTGGGGGAAGGCCTCCTGTTTGGGGAGTTGGTCCTCCCTGCTATTTTGGCAGCATATTTTGTTGTTTTCCCAGAATGTGTTTAGCCGAGGGAAGGAGTGTGACACGGTCCCGAACGAGACTGGTTTTCTCAGGTCACCAGCCGGCCTGAGCGCTGTGACACCGGGCTGGAACATCACCGAGGAAGTTTTATTCACGTTATTTGTGTTGTAATAAGGGGCTCGGCACTGCAGACCTCGAAACCAAACCGAGGAGATGCTCCACGTCCCGAAGAAATTCGGAGTGGGAAACAATAGATGGGTCCAGGAGCGATGCTGGAGGCGGGCGGGCTCTTGCAGCAGTGCCTGAACCAAGGCAAGGGCTGCAGTCATGGGATGGGGAATCAAAGGCCGGGAATTTCCCAGAGGAGGAGGAGGAAAACGAGCTCCTGCCAAGCGGAGCAAAGGCAACGAGGGATCTGGGAAAGCAGGCAGCGGGGAGCGGAGTTTGCTGGAGGCACTTTTTAAGTGCCCGTTCTGCTAAACTGCCTGCAGCACAGCCCTGGGGAGCAGGAAAATAACAAGGCAATTATGTCCTCAGATCCCTGCGATGCTGTTAGAGCTCAGCCCGGGATGTTTTGCCGTGCACTTCATCACAACAGTCAGTCCCTTCGCTTTCTAAATGGCTGTAGAGAGGAGTATTCCCGCTAATTAATTAGGATGCCTTCGCCCCAGGAGGGGGAAAGAGCTTACGGTGGGGATTTGGAATCTGTTTCTTCAGACAATATTGCAAACGTTCACTGGAGGAGGAGTGCTGGCCCCCAGGCAGGGAGAGCTGAGGTAAGGGATGATGCTCATTCACAGCCTGGAACTGTAAGGCTCTGCTCTGGCAGCCTGGCTGCTGGGAAGGCTCGGGATGAATTCTAGATGTAGGATTTCCATGCAAAAAAAATTCCAGTGCTGAGCTGACATTATTTTGCCCTGCTTCAACGAGAACTCCCCAGCGTAAACCTGCACGAAGACAAACCTGCCACTCAAACTCAGCAGGGTTGAGACTTTCTCGTCTCAAACATCATCCAAAAAGCCCTGAAATCAGTGAGGAAGCTTGGAAATGAAGTTTGGATCAGGTTCATTCCCAACCTTCCGTTATCTCACTTGCAATTTATCACTGAAATGGCTGTCATTCTCCCCAGGGAGAATTTCTAGTATTTAAACAGCTACTATCGTGCATAATATCTTCCTGTTTTCATAAGAGAAAGAGGAACTGAGAACATTATGCTAAATGCCTCAAGAGTCCAAAGAATAGAGATTTTCATGGAATTTTCTGAATTTATGATCATTGTGAGAGAGGTGGCTGGAAACAAGCCCAAGGTTAAAAAGTTCAAATTATTGTTTTCTTTTTTTTTCTTTCCTTTTTTTTTTTTAATGACTCTGGAAATGATCTTGACTTCAGTTAATTCCAGCTCTATTTGCACCTTAAAGGATCTCTGTTAGGCAGATATTAAAAATATATGTCTCATTTATTTATAGGACTCCTTCATAGCTGGGCGACTATTGACTTGACAAACCCATTTGACCTAAAATATGACTAAGAAGTGTATTTGTGGTTTGTTTATTAGTTGAGAAGTCCTTCCCAGCCTAATCTGTTTTCTGGCTGTACTCTTCCAGCAGGCTGATGGAAAAATAAAACCCAAAGAAGGAAGCGGATTCTTAACAGTGATCATGAAAACTGCTTTATTCTCAGGGTATTTTTGCATGGCATTAGCAACTAAAAGGCACCACTTCAGCCTGGCACTTAAGCTATTTGCTTAATCAGGGCCTGAAAGCCGAGGAGAAGGAGGAGGAATAGCATGGGTGTTATTCCCACAGAATTTCTTGGAGCATTAAATGGCTATTAGCTGATGGGACAAGATTTAACTGTATGAAGCTGCACTGGGTGAAATTTGGGGTTTTTTGGATGAGGTAGCCCAGAACTGGCAAAGGAATTGCAGCCATCAAATCCCTGCCTGAAGCAGGGAGGGTAGAGGTAAGATACAAAACTCAGTCCTGGAATGGAATAAACTCTCTTAGCTGCACCAGGCACGTGTTAAATGCCCACCCCAGTTTAACGAAGAAATGTTGGGGAAAAATTCTCCCACCCTGAAAGATTCCTAAAACTACTGAAATCACCAGAAGAATATCAAGAAAGCAGAGAATTCAGCTCAGCCCACGCTGCCACATCCCCCCGCATCAGCTCTGGATGTAACACTTTGCACAGAGTGTTTTTTACTCAATACTCTTGTCGATAATTCATCACATGCCCTTCAGTAGCACCTTTGTCACATCAATGACTTAGAAATCTTTCACGAGCTCAAACGATCCTTCCGTGTCTCATTCCCTGCATTACTACAAGCCATTTGCCTGTAAATGTGTTCTTTGGCACCCATCAGTGGATCATTGACCTGCCAGGATGGCCACACCATCAATACACATCTGAACTAAAGACACGAACAACTTGATATCGAGCATTTAATGTCATGTACGAAATCCTAGAATCGTTTAGGTTGGAAAAGACCTCTAAGATCATCGAGTCCAACCCCACCATTGCCATATTTACCACTAAACCATTGTCCCTGAGGCTTTGTGTCTGGCTGTGCAAAACCAGAGCCCTCCAAAGGCCCTCAGAGGTTTGCAGAGAAAAGCGCCCAAGCACGGAAGCATCTCCCAGTGAGCAAATGGATCCCAACACAGAAAGATAAAAACGAGGCACAAAGATGCAGCCACAAATTGTGTCATGGGGAAGTGAGGAAAAACGGAGTGATTGAGATTTTAGCAATCCAGGCACATCCTTCCTGCTGGGAGCTGCTCACAGGACAGCAGAGATCACTCATGGCACAAATGACACTGTCCCACAGCCTTGCCTTGGGTGGGTGTCCCATGGCTGCTGCTGCAGATGTAACCCCAGAGTGCCAAGTGCCAGGGGCCTGGAAGCTTGGCAAGGGAAGGATCACTCCACATTCCCTGTCTTTCTCCTTTTCCTGAGGACCTGGTGTTGCCCACAGTCACCTCTGGGCTGCCCCGCTGTGACTATTCTAAAATCTCTTCCCCAGGGATGTGTGAACGTGCCTGAGTATTTATATCTGTCAGAGCATCTGGGCCACGGGGAAAATCAACTCTGCCCTCACTGCCAGGGCAAAGCCTCCACAGCCAGTTATTCCTCACCTCCTCCTCCTCCTCCTCTCTCTCCAAAAAATCAGAGCTTTGTTTACAATTGCAACATCAGAGCGAAACAAAATAAGGGGTCCTTTTATCTACTTTTCAAGGATAAACAATTTTCCAGCTTTTTCTCCACAGCACTGAGCACTTGAAAACATGATCCTTCAGAGAATGAAGGGCCATAATTCTATATTATCATCTGCCTGTTGGAGCCATGGCTGTCAGCCAGACAGCAAATGTCACACAACTCATTGAGAGGCTGCAAGAATTGCAACACCATGCTGGGAGCCACACTCTGGGATTGGACATGTGGAGCAAAGGGGAAGGGCAGGAAGGGATCAGAAGGAGGAATCAGAAGGAATTTTGGACATCAGAAGGAATTCCTTTATGGAAAGGGTGGTTAAACACTGGAAAGGTTTAACTTTGGCCCACTGGAAAGGTTTAACACTAGTCCAGGGAGGTGATGAAGTTACTGCCCCTCAAGGTGTTCAAAGAATGAGTGGACGTGGCACTCAGTGCTCTGGTCTGGCTGACAGGGTGGTGACAGTCACAGGTTGGACTCAGTGACCTTGGAGGTCTTTTCCAACCTAAAAGATTCTGTGATTTCATGACAGAGAGTAGTGACAAAGGTCTGGATCACTCCAGGAAACTGTGGTTCTCAATCTGGGGGTAAGGACAAGGTGAGCACCTCTCTGAGAGGACAGATGGTGAGGTGGGTTCCATTGCTGTCACCCACAGAGGAATTTCCTACTTCTTATTCACTAAAGAAGAAAAAAAAAAAAAGTGAAGAGAGCTCTGTTTTCTGCTGCCAGACATAATCACTAACTCCAAAACCTGAAAACAAACTCATACAGTAACTTGACACATGATCAAGGCTTTACATATCCACCACTGTGGGAAGAAAATGTACCCAAAAAAATTCACTCCTTGTCACAGAAACCTCATGTGTTAGTACCAAAGTGACTGTCGGAGTGTCTTTAATGACAGTTCACCTGCTCATAATTTCACAACAAGCAGACAGCTATGCTTCCTTTCCAGTTCAATCCAGTTTATCTCCTCTCCTCAATAGGGTGAATTTGCCATCCCCATGCACTTTGAACCAGTTTTATGATTTTATCTTCATGGCAACAAGCCTCTGCTTTGAGGAAGAGCACTTATTAACTAGAGACAGCGTCATTTTCAAAGTGATTTATTTTATGAGAGTTTTGAAATAAATGATCAGTCAGTGATTGGCCATAGGGGAAAAGCATATAAAAGCTTACCACATGCATTGAACATACCATCTGGTATCCTTTAAAATCTAGCTTCAGGGTGGCTCAGCTAATTCTTCAGAGTGCTTGATGTTCACAGAGCACACTGAGGCATGAATTGAAAAGCGACTGACATCGCCCTGTAAGAATCAACACTGGAACTGAAGATTAATATCTTACATCTCACTGTTCCAGCCCATCAGCAAGAGACTGGCGTTTTCTTAATGAAAGCTGACGTTACATTCCAGAATTTTAAACTTGATAAAAAAAAAAAAAAATTTTTTTTTTCAGGTTGGATAGCAAAGTGATGCCTCCACTGTGTGCTGTTCCTCCTGACTGGCTGATGTGAAAGGGAGGTACAACAAAGATATTGTTATTGTTCCTTTGAATTTACTGTTCATGGCATGAACAGCCCTCCGGGTGCGATAAAGTTCCCTGCCTCTGATGCCTGTCACAACTCAAGATCTGTGTTATTGTCCCTGAAAAGTACTGAATTGGACAATTTAATCATTGTCTGTTGGTCTTTTACCCCAAAACAAAGGCTGAGGCAGGCAATTATGCCCAATTTTGTCACTGAAAGACAAGAGAGATGCTGAAACCGGAGGGAGTTCAGCAGGGGCCACTGGCACAGTTGGGGGCCAGAGCATGGAGAAAGGCTGTGGAAATTGTATTTTTGAGCTGGGAGAGAGGGTAGGAAGGAGCTCAGGGCAGCCTCCAGCCATCCAGGCGGGTGGTACTGAGTGGGCAGAGGTACATGGCAGGAGGACAAGCCACAAGTACAGCGAGGGAAAGTCTGACGGGATGAGGGGAATAATGGCAGCACTCACAGGGGCTGTTTTTAGGGATGGAACATCCAGAGAGGTTGAGCAATCCCCGACTTTGGAGACACTCAGAGCTCATGCAGACAAGGTTCACAGCTATCCTTGTTTTGAGACAGAGGTTAGACCAGAGCTTCCTTCCAACCCAAATATTTACATGAAGCTGAGCTAAAAACAGAGTGGCCAATACTTGTAGCACACAGGCAGCAGTGCAGGTCTTGCAATGCAGGCCTGCAATGAAGAGCTGCCCTCACATTATTACACCAAACAGCCTCTCTGAATAATTTAAATTCACAGTTTCAACCCAACGTTTCTTTCATTACATAATTTAGTGTGCAAAGTAACATCTTCCAATAGGATGTGGCCAGGCCTCCGTGTTAGCCCCTCCCAAGACCTATTCCTGGCACTAAGATGAATCAATTGAATGTAAATTCCACACTGGCACAGGCTGCCCAAAGAAGCTGTGGCTGCATCATTCTTGGCAGTGCTCCAGGCCAGGTTGGATGGGGCTTGGAACAACCTGGGATAGTGGGAGGTGTCCCTGCCCATGACATGGGGCTGGAACAAGATGGTTTTTAGGGTCCCTTCCAATCCAAACCATTCTGGGATTCATTTACAGCCTTCAGCATATACACATACACAGCTGAACAGCTGCATTTGCCCAAGGGAGGGAAAAAAATTCAAAAATTCACCATCCTTTTCTGCTTCTACATATTGTGTGATCCTAACGTGAAGCTCGGCGAGGTTGGCTGGTGAGATTATTGATTAAAAGTGCTATTGCAGCCCCAGTCTGATATTTAAAGTGAGACATCACCACCGTTGTCGGCTGCATGTCTGCTCATTAATTAGGGTTTCTAACTACCAGATTGCTCAGGAAGAAACGTCAGGAGCTCTGGAGACTCCTGCTGTCACCACTGGCAGCCCAGGACACGGCAGCAGCCGCCCACGGCGCTGCCCTTTCAAGCATGGAACAGCAAAGGTGCCCTGAACACAGCTGGGAGGAGGATTGATTTCATCCTTATTTGCTCATTTCTCCCAAGGAGGCCACGCCAAAAGGGCTGTTCCTACAGGAACTCCCAGGGGTCGCTGGACTCAGAAAGGGAATTGTGAAAGAGCAGTGAAGTCAGCCTATATTCTGTGGCTTTTATTTAAATTCAGAGGGCAGGTTGTCATGTCCTTATGGGATGGGGTCAATAGCAAGTGGCCATTTAGTTTTGGTATTAATTATTTATGAAAATTAGTCAGTAAAAACATTGCAGTTTCATGCCTGTTACAGCTACCACAGAATTTCAGAAC
>JANPWX010000667.1:1570987-1624308 GCA_024734555.1 Trochalopteron elliotii
GTGCTGGTGCCTGCAGAGCACCGGGGGTCGCTGGTGGCGGGGCCTGGTGGCTCCGTAGCGCTGGTGGCGGCGCTGTCTTGGCTGGGTTATATATTTTTTTAATTTGTTTACATTTTTTATTTTTATTTTTTCATGTCGTGTGGTCGTAGTTTATTAATGAGCGCATCCATGAGCGCGGATTGCATATAAGTGACTTTAACTTAAAGCTTCCTCTCTAAAGAAAGGCTCGGGAAAGGCGGTTTTTCAGAGTTGATGAGGAGTTGGTTTATCAAATTTTAACGTGTTTAGGGCGGCCGAGTTACAGGGGAGGGCCAGCCCTGTGTGGTGTCGATGTTTCCCGTGGTCTACCCGCCTCACAGGTTTTATTTCTGACGGAAAAACTTGTTTCCAGGTGAATTCCGTGGAAAACGGTGCTGATCTGATGGTTCTCAGCCTTATTGCCTGTGGTGCGAGAACAAAAGTAGCTGCTTTGTCATTTTGAAACCAAAATGACACGCCCTGAAACTGCCCTACCCGGGACCTGTGGAGATCTGGGGCTGAGGGGGAAATTTGTGCTCAATGTCAGGCCGGTCCTGGAAAGCATTTTGGGTGTTCTTGGAGCTTGAGTTCATTCAGGTGCATTTTAACAGTGCCAGGTGTGAATCCTGAAATGTGATTTTCCTGGGAAAGAGCCTCTGCCAAGGAGCCAGAAAAAAGTGTCTGTGTTTGTGTGTCAGAGGTGGGGTCACAGCTGGAATGTCACACGTGGGTTTGGTGGTTTTTTAGGGGGTTACACACCAAAACCCTGCAGTGAAGCTGTCTGATAGTCACCCTTTGGGGTCAGCGTGTTTATTTCATCTAAAACAATTAAAATAATTAAGCTGACAAGAGGAGGACAGAGGCTGCCCAGGAAAGCTGTGGGTACCCCATCCCTGGAATTGTCCCAGGCCAGGTTGGACAGGGCTTGGAGCACCCTAGGACAATGGAAGGTGGATATTGGGGTGGAATGGGATGGGATTTAAGGTCCCTTCCACCCCAAACCATTCTGGGATTCAGTGAGGTGAGTCTCTGTAGCTCTCAAGATAATTTAGAAGCAGCTCTGAAAGATCAGTTCTAATCATTCCATGCTGCTGGACTGACAGCTCTTGCTCAGGATTCCCAGGGCTGGGTGCTGTGGACAGGAGGGATCTTTGGCAGGGCAGAGTCTGTGCTGTGCCCTGACTTTGTGTCACAGCTGGCACAGGGACAAGGCACCTCCCTGTGCTCTGTCCCTGCTGGCTTTGGGACCATCTGGGCTTGGGGAGGAGATGAAGGCACCAGCTCTGCCCTTGGTGGGGAGGCAGCTGTGAAACTGAACGGCCTGGTGAGGGTGAGGAGCTGGCACAGATCTCAGATCCTTATGGTTTTCTGTTTTACAGCTCTTGGAAACTGCCAGGACCTTATTTTGAATAATTATTTTCTTTTTTGGTAGTTGAAAATTTATAGCAAATGCCACAATTTGATTGTTGGTCTTAATGACATCTGTCCTGAAAATCTGAAAACTGGCTTTTGTCATTTTTTTTCATTTATAACAGACAAGGAAAGGGGCAGAAATATCCCCACACCTCTCGTAGCCACTGATGATGTAGCTGTTGGTTTAATTTGTCAATTAACTTTATTCTCCCAATGGATAAACACCCAGGGCACACCAAATTATTTTATGGTGTGTGAGCACTGGAGAGGCTTAGAAAATGGAGAAAAGGACAGAGGAGACCACCAAGATGATGAGAGGGCTGCAGCAGCCCTCCTGTGAGGAAAGGCTGAGGGTGTTGGGATGATCCACCTTGGTGAAGAGAAGGCTTTGGGGTGATCTCACTGTGGTCTGCAAGAAAGATGGAGAGGGGCTGGTTAAAAGAGGATGGAGTGACAGGACACAGGGAATGGCTTCCCACTGCCAGAGGGCAGGGCTGCATGGGAGATTGGGAAGGAATTGTTCCCTGGGAGGATGAGGAGGCACAGGGTGCTCAGAGAAGCTGTGGATGGTCCTGGCAGGTGTCTCTGCCCAAGTGGCACAAGATGATCTTTAAGGTTCCACCCAACCCAACCCATCCTGGGATCCTGTAAAGCTCTAAAGTGTTGATATTTAACGCCTTGAAGCTGCAGGAATTTGCATATCTTAGAAAACATTTAGAAGCTGTCAAAGAGCCTTGGTGTCTCTTCCATTTTCTCCGTGTGCTATGTTGGGTAGTTACACTTATGTGGGCAGAAATCCTGTTGTGGATGAGGTTGTGCTGGCAGGAATTAGTCATGTCACAGTGACAAAGGAACCTCTCTGCCGAGGCAGCCGTGCCACCCAGTGGAAATGCAGCACAACCAAGAACCTTTTTTCTCTGTGTTTGAAAGATGATCTTGGAGACAGGAACTAAATCTGGCACGTCAAGTGTTGGAAAAATGTCATACAACTCCAAAAAAAAAAAAAAAATAAAAATAGGAAAGCAGTTGATGCTTAGTTTTGGATAAAGGAAGAAAAAGTGCTTTGGGCAGCTCTTCCTAACGAGGGGCTGTGAGGGCTGATGGTGGATAAAAGCCAGGAAAGGCAAAAGCATGGGAAAAAATGCTACTACATCCATAGTTTCAGCGAGGTGGATGCAATCCAAGAGGGTTTAGAGCTGAAAAAACCAGCGTGGAGCTGGTTTGTTGTGGAAGCTCTTTAGTGGGACGGATTTAGCAGCAACATTTCCCAGAACAGGAGTTCCACAGACCTCTCTGAGAGCCTCCAGTGGGTTGTGAATGCTCTTGGAAGAGCTCTCCTGCCAGAGCCCTGTTGGAATTGTGCTTCCCAACCTTTCTCTTCCCAGTGAGCCCCACAGCCCTGCTCATCTCACCTTCCTGCTGGGAATTTTTGGGAGCAGCTCATGGATATCCAGGATGCCTTGGCCTTGTGGCCTGAAGGTTTTGCAGGGTTTAATTTCTGCTGTGAAAGTCCTTCCTGACTCTTCAGGATAAAGGGTGAGAGGGATTCAGCTCCTGGCAGCCTTTTTTTTTGTTTTGCAGGCAGTGATGATCTCTGTCCATCCCTGATCTCCATCCCTTCAGTTTCCTGCTCTGAGGTGGTGGAGCTGGCAGGCTCTGGGCTTCTGCAAAGCCAAGGGATGTTTCCAGGGGTGTTGGCCTTGGGAAAACAAAGGGAATCTTGTCTTCCAGCACAGGGGATGCAAGCAGGACTTCACCCTGAATGCTGCCAGCTCTGGTGTCTTTCTGCTCCCTCCCTGCCAAACTCCTGAACCCTCCTTCCATTTGCTCTCTCTTCATCCCAACTGCAGGGAAGATAATTTCAATGTGGCAGGATGAATGTCTGGTACATGAATGGGTTTCTCTGCTGATAATCAGTGCTTGTGCACCAGGAAAGCTGCAAGGGATAATTGGTTAATTCAGGAGTCCATTTGTTGATTCTGATGACTCTAAAAATCCCATCAGGCCACCATTCAGTGTGGGTTGTTGTTTTTTTTTTTCCTAAAATCTTGAGTCCATGTGTGACCCAGGAGGGACTTGAAAATTTAGTAACTTTAGTTACTTCTGTCTGACACTGTCTCTGAGTCTGACTGCTGAGCATGTGAATGCCTTGGGCAATAATTGTAATAATATCATTGATATTCCTGGAAGGTTCTGACTGAAACTCTTTAACTACTGTTGAACAACCTGAATGAAATATAGATCCCAGATTTAAGTACAGATGAGTTCATATGTTGTCTGAATGTTAAGGGTAATTTCAGTTTCTTTTTTATGGAATGAAGGTGGCAGTACCCAGATTAAATGTCTGTTTAAAAAACATCCCTGAAATAGGCCACCCTGTCTGCAAGAGGATCCTTGACATGCTTGGCATGGGCTCAGTTATCCCAAATGTTGCCAACAAATGTTGCTCTTGTCTGCTTGCCAAAGTAAAAAAGCCACTAAATCTCATTATAAGCTATGCTTAACTACTTTTTTATTTTTTTTTCCCCCATAAATTGTGCAGCAGAATTGTTCCCTTCATTTTCATGGCACAGAAATATTTGGGAGTGATCTGCTAACAGATATTGGGGATATTAGTTGATATTTTGGGAAGCAGGCCTGTTTCAACTGTGTTCACCCACTGCTTGACTTGAATTTACTCCTCTCTGACACTTTGGTGACAGATCACAGGATTTTCTTCTGAGTTCTCTTTTAGTTTCATTTCTTCTCTTCCTTCTCTCCCTCGCAGCAAATGTTCCAACTTCTTCTGTGGACTTTTTTTTCAATCTGTTCTAGATCTGGTTTTCAGTTGGTGTTATCCCATCTCTCCATCTGCCTTAAGAAATGAAGATTCTCTTGACCTGTTTTTGGTGGTGTTTTTTAATAATCTGATTATGGTGATGATCATTATTAGCTCTGCACTTATATAAAAGATTTTTTATTTTACTTGTCTGTACATTAATGATTGTTTTCCTTTATTTTTGGAGTTATATTAAATAGCTTCTCTGTCCATGGAGTTAATTGAACTACAGTACCACCAAAAAAGCACCTGCCAAGTTGTCATTATTGAGTGTGGTTAATTGCAAAACTTAATGAATTCTTAGCAGAAGAGGTATTTCTTGAAGAGAAATTGAGTTTCTGGTAGATATGTCTCAGACAGCTGAGCTGTTAATAACAGGAGCAGAAACCACTTCCCTGATGTGGTTCAGTTGGTTTCTCAATTTTAAGCAAATGGTCTTTGATCTGAACATGTTTCTCATCTGAGACAAAGAGTCCTCACTTTGAAGAACCACTGCTGTTACAAATTAATCCTGGAGTTTTAACAAACCTTTATATTCCTGCAATTAGGCACTGAATTCCACCAGCTTTGTAGATACATATTTCTTAAAAGGTTTAGTTAAATTATTAGGTGTTTCTTGAAAGGTTTAGTTAAATTACTAGGTATTTATTGAAAGGTTTATGTAAATTACAAAGGTATTTCTTTAAAGGGTTATTTAAATTATTAGGTGTAACTTGAAAAATTCACTATATTTCCACAGAGGTCTGGGTTGTTCCATGTGGTCGTAAATAACTTGGGAAATGAGATGAGCAGTGTCTTGTTGATACAAAGCCATTGAGGAAAGTAAGGATTAGGTAATAAATTGGCAGAAATAATTCAATGGCAATAAATCTGCAGTGATTCAGAGTAGATAAATGTAGAGTGGTACATATAATTTCACATCTAAAATGCTGGGCTGACCCTTGACACTGAGGAGTGAAATATTGCCACAGAAGTGTCAGTTCCATGGGGATCTAAAAGCAGCTGAAAAATTAAGAAGTATTAGGAAGGAAATAGGAGACAAACCAGAGCATAATTATGATACTGTATAAATCAATGGTTATCCCACATCCTCAGTTTTCTGTGGTTCTTTCTTGTCATTCATCCCAAAAGATACAAAAGACTTGGAAAAGCCTGAAATTGAGGCAGGGAGAATAATTCAAGGTATGGAAGAGCTGCTGCACGAGGGTCAGGGGAATAAACTGGAGCTCAGGGGAAGGGACAGCTGAAAGAAAATGGTAAAAATCTGTAGGATGATGATCAGCATGGGCAGGGTGGGTAAGAACAGACTTGCTGATTTCCTCAGCTGCAAGAATGGAGGAGCAGCAAGTGAAACTAGTGAAATTCAGGTTTAGAACAAGAAAAGGAGGTGGATTTTGTGCAACAAAACCTGTGGAGTTCCTTCCCAGTGGGTGCTGTAGGAACAGCACTGAAGTGGGCAAATGAGACATCCCCTCATGTGAGTGAGGAAACTGGATGTGTTTGTGAAAAAGGAATTATTGGAGGGTTATTACTCCAGAGAAATTGTCTACAGCTTAGGAAGTGGCTGAGCTTGGAGTCACTGAAGTGTTGGGGTGTCATTCCTGTTCTCATTCTTCCCTGCTGGTCATTGTTAAGATCAAATGGGATGCTGAGATAAATGGCCCCTTGTCCTGATTCAGAGCTGTGCTGAGATCAGGAGATTGTGTAGATAATAAATTCACAGTGCAGTTTCAGAGATGAATGGATAAATACTATAATGTAAATAATGTGAATATATGTTGACCTAAGGGAGCTTATAAACATATTTGATCTGGGCTTTCTGTACAAACCTCCATCCCTGTGACCATTCTCTGTCCTAGAAGTCAGTTCTTCACCATCAACAAGGGGAATACAAGGATTGTGTAATGTGAGAACCAGCTTTGCAGTAATGTTTGTACTCTTGCCTTCTATTTTACATTTTTCCTCCTCTTACATTCCTTTCTGCCTCCTGCACTCTCCCCTAAAACTTTCTGGCTGCTCTTGGTCATTTTTTTAACAGTTTCTCACCTCTGGTTATTTGTTAATGTGGCTCTTTGGTGCCTATTTTTTTGGAAGTGTGGAGAGGTTGGAAGTTGGATACATATTAGTGACACCTCTGTAGTCAGTTGCTGGAGTTGGTGGTTGTAAATAAAAGCATCCTCTGCCCTTGGTGCTGTTTATTCTGAAATACTTGGAGGATAAACCATCAGCAAGGTTATAGTTCTTTTATTTTTGGCAATAAGATCTGTGTGGGGGTTCCAGCTCTGAGGTCCCCAACATCAGAAGGACCTACTGGGGCAGGTCCAGAGGAGGCCACAGAGATGCTCCAAGGGCTGGAGCCCCTCTGCTCTGGAGCCAGGAATGTTCCCCTGGAGAGGAGAAGGCTCCAGGGAGAGCTCAGAGTCCCTTGCAGGGCCTGAAGGGGCTCCAGGAGAGCTGGGGGGGGACTGGGGACAAGGGATGGAGGGACAGGACACAGGGAATGGCTTCCCACTGCCAGAGGGCAGGGATGGATGGGACAGTGGGAAGAATTTTGAGGGTGGGGAGGCCCTGAGGTTTCCCAGAGAAGCTGTGGCTGCCCCTGGATCCCTGGAATGTCCAAGGCCGGGTTGGACAGGGTTGGAGTAACCTGGGATGGTGGAAGGTGTCCCTGCCCACATCAGGGGGCTGTAACCAGGTGATCTTTAATGTCCATTCCAACCCAAACCATTCCATGATTCTCTGATTTAATCACGGTTTGGTTTAGAGGCATTGACTTCACCCACAAGAATCCTCCTATACCTTTCCCAAATCCCAGTTTAGAAAACACCTGGAATCCTTCCCAGGCATCCCTGTCTGGGCAGGCTCCAGATGCTCCATATGAATGCTTAAAATATTTTTTTTTCCTGTTGCAATGTGACCCATTTACATCCTGTGTGGCACCTGTCTGAGAGGAGGCACCTGGAGGCTCAGGACTTTCCTTTGCATGGCAACTTTATCCAGAGAAAAGTGTTTGGGTTGCTCTGTGAGCACAGGGAGGCAGCTGGGACAGCAATAAATCCAGGGCTAAAACACAAAGGGTAAATTTATTTATTCCCATTATCTCACTAACTGGGGATCCCCAGAACAACCCCTGGCAC
Organism: Trochalopteron elliotii; assembly: GCA_024734555.1. Taxonomy (NCBI): domain Eukaryota; kingdom Metazoa; phylum Chordata; class Aves; order Passeriformes; family Leiothrichidae; genus Trochalopteron; species Trochalopteron elliotii. Next base: position 1,578,374 of record JANPWX010000667.1, read on the forward strand.
AGGTGTCCCAGCAGCCACGGGCACTGATCACCTGATGCTGAGAGGTTTGGGTGTTTTCACTGAACACTGGAAGCTGGGTAGTTGTAAGAGCAAAGTTCTTTATTGCATTGTTAACTTAATCTCCTGAAGGCAAAGTTATTGGAGTCTGCAGTAGTTTGCAGAAGCTTTCTAACATAAAGTCTCTAAGTCCCAAGTAGAAGCTGTAGCATCTTCTTAGTGGCAGTAGAGGCAGTAGCAACAGCACTTGTATTCTGTGTCCCCTAAGTGTGACTGTCTTAACATTCTCCATGCATTTTATTTTATTTTTAGCTAATCAGGCTTAAACACAAACTCTCTACAAAAGTGTTGGACTTTTCTTAATTTAAAATTGATGTGGGACAAATTTCATAAAATCTTAAATACACAAATTCCAGGCATACAGCTCTATCTGTTCTGTTTAGGAATTTTCAGTAAGGCTACATTATTTTTGTTATGACTAGAATTTAACTGACTTTGCAAAAGGCAGTGTTACTGAACTATAAACTAGGTATTAGGTCTTTTTCTTACTTACTGACACAGGCCCTTCTTTGTTTAAGGCACTTAAAAATCCTCTATTTATTTAAAACTAAACTTGCATTTCTACTTCGTGTCTGGGTGGATTTTTGTATTTTTAATTTCTCGGAAGCTTTTGACTCAGTCCTCTCATCTCTGGACACTCCTGGGCCTGTGTGGATGGGGCTGAGGGGGATTTGTACCCCAAAATCCACCCTGATCCATGCTCCAGATGTGGGTCAGAGGCACCAAGAGGTGCTGCTGGTTCAGCACCTGCCGTGCTCCAAACGAGACAAACGCAGATGTCTCATGAAGTCTTGCTTAAAAAAACCTTTATTATTTTCAACAAATTTCACTTTATCTTACCTTACTTTTCAGCACAATGTCTGGAACTGATGATTTTTCGGTAAGTAACAGTTTTTCTTTCCTGAAGATCAGCCAGTTGTGTTGATTATTCCAAAAGCTGACGTAGTTTTTTTGAAGGAAGAGGGGAGCTGACAGCTGAGAGGTTTCCTCGTGGTGTTTTCCTTTTGGGTAGATGTAGCAATTCCTGGACTAACCATCGGAAGCTGCTGGGTGCCTCGTGGGTTCTCTCCTGTGACATTAACAAAGGAGCTGTGCTTTTGTGGCATCAGGATAGTTGTAATGGAAATCTAGGAAAATGTTTCCACGTTTGTGCTGCAGTTGCCTGTTGTTCCGTGTGTGGTGGGTCGCCTTTTATCTCTGCCTTTTTTAACTGCGGCCTGTCAGAATGCCTCTGCTGCCTTAGTGATAGAGGAGCTGCACAAAAATGAATGTAATCATCTCTGTGCAGCCACTGAGGGCTCTTCTCCTCCTGCTCTGGCAGCTGGGATGGAGCCACGTGGTGGGGGGATGTCAGCAGCCGGGAATTCCGGCGTCACCTTTCCCTTCCCTCCGGGCACCTTTCCCTTCTCACCGGCGCTTTGTCTTTCAGTTGGCAGATGCTTTACCAGACCAGTCGCCTGCTAAAACCTCCAAAGTGAGCAGCACCAAGCCTGGCCAGCAGCCCGGGCAGCCTCCGCAGGGCTGGCCGGCTTCCAACCCTTGGAATAACCCCAGCGCCCCCCCTATGACTCCGACGGGACTGCCACCAAACACATCGGCTTCCGGCGTGCCCTTCGGACCTCCTCCCACGGGAATGTATCCTTCCATGCCCCCGGGACCGCCTGCTCCATTTCCTCCTCCTCCTACTGGACCCTCCTGCCCTCCTCCTGGTGGTCCATATCCACCCCCAACTGTGCCAGGTCCTGTCCCTCCAGGGCAGTACCCTCCACCAAATATGCCCTTTCCAGAGCTTCCACGACCTTACGGAGGTCCGACAGAGCCGGCTGCACCTCCTGCTCCTGTCGGGCCGTGGGGATCCATGCCCTCTGGAGCATGGGGACCAACAATGGGAGGGCAGTATCCTGCTCCCAGCATGCCATATCCACCCCCAGGGCCATATTCTGCTCCCACCCAGACTCCGGGGGCTGCGCCGACGGTACCGTGGGGGACGGTCCCGCCCGGAACGTGGGGACCGTCACCGCCGGGGCCGTTCCCTCCACCCACAGGATCATATCCAGCTCCAGGACTATATCCAACTCCCCCTAATCCTTTTCAAGTGCCATCTGGTCCTGCTGGTGCTCCGTCGATGCCTGGTGGTCCCCATGTGAGTGTTTCGTTTGGGTCTCTTAATTGCTCTAAAGTGTTTCACTTTGAAGTGGGGGAATTCGGTAGTGTAAAACCTGTTAGTGCAGGTAAGGAGTTTCAGCACACCTGTTGTATTCCTGAAGTCAGTGGGGTAACAGCAGCTTGTTAAATGTTAAATATCCTAGAATGGTTAAATTACATTAAATTGGAGCGTGTCCCACATTATAGTGAGACACTACTTGGAAAAACTCTAAAAGCCATAAAAGGGGGGAAGGCGTTGTAGTAGCTCTGAAAGAGAAAATAGTCTAATCTTTTTAAACTAGAGAGATTGCTGATAGAGCAATAGGGAGGGAATAACAAAAAAAAAAAAGGATGAATTTATGATTAATTAACAATATTTGTGACTGTGAATGAACTGCTGTGTGAAAAGCCTGTATTGACCATGACTTATTGTCTCTTGCAGCCTTACCGCTGAACACGTTCTGGGCAGCAAAATACTGTAGTTTTCCACCTTCATCCACTACTTACAGAGATTTTTACAGTTTTTGTTTCAGTAATGTATGGGGCTATGAAGAATATTGCCTCTTGTATGTGCATTTGAGGTATGAAGGAGCAGTTTACATCAATTTACCTTGCTCATGTGCTGGCATAATTATTTGGTTTAATCAAGTGAAGTACAAAGAGGAGAAATCGACTAACACACCTGTGGTTCTTAACGTTGGCAAATATTCCTTGGAAGAACAGGAGTTGTAAGGATTATAAAGAATCAGGCCCATGGAATTAAAAAAAAAAGTTAATTCTTAAATTTCCATTAATGCTTTAAGTCTCGTTGCCAGACTCCTGCTGGTCATTGAACGGATGGATAGTCATATTTTGTCTATTTTCAGGTTATTCTAAAAAGTCAATAGAGAAAGTGTTTCAACGTTTTAGTCAAGAAACCTAATTTTTGGACATGCTACAGTAATTCAAACTAACAAGACAGAGCATGTGAACTCGAAGGTTTTCTCAGCATTTTGTACATACTCAAACCAATTGCTCGGTCTGGGACTACGGAGGAGAAGAGCCACGTTTGGAAGCCTTGGTGTGACTTGTCAGCACACTGTTGGTGTTCACAAACAGGCATTCCTGTGCAAGTGAAATAACCTGGATGTGCAGTTAAACTTTGAATCAGCAAAATGTGAGTTTTGTGCATGCAAATGAGGACATCCCGTTGCCAGTTCTCATTCTGTGGTGGTTGGAAGTTTGGCTTGGTCTATGTAAAGAGAAACTGATCCCCCACGTAGGTACTTCCCTATTTCTGACCTGGGTTCTAGTCATTTCAAATTCGACTTGGCTGCTGGGTTGTGTGAAACCTGGCAGACTTTTTCAGAGTCCCTGGAAACTGAACTTGAGCTTAAAAAAAAAAAAACCCCAACCTGAGCATTCCCTTCCCAGCAGTTTTTTGGGCACAGTCGTGTCACGCCAGAGCTCCTTGTGGCCGCGGTCGGGCGCGAGCCGGTCTCGTTGGCTGTTCCCTGGGAGCAGCCCCCTGTTCCCAGCTGGGTGTCTGCATACCTCACAGAGTAGGTGGAATTTGGGAGAAATTGAATGTCAGGAAGCCTGTGCACTGCTGTGCAGCTGCCTCTCCCGAGGGGGGGGCTGCATTTTAAGTTTTCATGTTCTTGCCATATCTGTGCCAAGCGCATCCGAGGGGTTTGCCCAGACGCAGCCAACGTCTCTCGGTGGTACTTCATGGCCTACACTTGGACCACGGGCAGTTTGTTTCCTCCCCAGCTGGGCAATCTCCTCACTTAGCCTCTGTGGGTAGAATTAGGAACAGATTTTGCTTCACATGGTAGCTCATTAGGGAGTCTTTGTATCATGGAACTGTGAACACGAGTTAATTCTCTTCCAGTACCTTCGTGGCTTCCTGCATGCATGTGATGGACACTCTGAAAGCACATGGGGTGACCTGGTGGTGATGCTCCTTGGTAGTCAGAGCCTTTGTGGCCAAGTCCTACAGTATTTTTTGCAGGAGAAAGCAGCCAGCTGTGCTGTGGCTGCTTTAATCCAATGTCATGAAAGCTGATAGCAAAGGAATGTCTATTTTTTCTTTTAGGAAGACAATACTGGAGCTGAACAAAAATATTTTAACATTTCAACTTAAACCCCAGCAACCTAACCCTTGGAATAAGAACCAGAAGTGCAAGTCCTCACTAACCTTAAAAAAAAAACCCCAGTTGCCCCCCAAGCAGACTTGGCAAGACTAATTAAAAATTAACATAAGCAACATTGACTGCATTTGCTCAAGTGCTTTTTTGATACCTGCAGCCTTAGACTGTAAATCATTGCAATGAAAAAAGCATTTATTCCAAATGAATGGATCATGCAGTAGCAGCACTCCAGTTGGAATTGCACTGGCCATATGTCTCTGCAGGGAATGGGAAGAGGTAGGAAAGGATCAAGCATAAGTAGCAAGTAATGATTTTTGGAAAGGGGTTTTGTAAAAGTAACTAGACTTCTAGGTTCTTCCTGAAATAGGCAGGATTTATTACTGGAACATTTAGGCTAAAATTCAATATATATGGGATGTTTTTCAATGTATATTCGTATTTCTTGAGGTCATGAGAACTGTTTCATAACCCCTTTGTTTTTGTGAGCAGAGTTCTTTGCATAGCAGTGAAAAGGGTATTCCTGTTAATCTATTGTGTAAAAACTCAAGGTGTCACTATATACCGTGTAGTAACTTTATCACATGTTATGTCAAGTGTGAGCAACTTCTGGCCTGAAGCTTTTGCAATGGAATTTGTACATTTCTATGCATCATTTTGAGTTCAGTTGCTGAGGAGTTCGTTTTGACTTGTGCTTTGAGGTTGACATACTGCATTTGTTTACAATACGAAATATAAGCAATCACATCTTTAAAGTATAGATTATCACCTGCTGCTGTATTTTCTTTAGATGAAACAAATATTTGCTGTATGATAGTGAGAAGCTATAAATACAGGATTTGATATTTTTTTGAAAATGCTGTCACTTTTGTATAAGATTAGACATTAAACGTATTTTCAAGACTGTTGTGTTCACTGTTTTTCAATTCCTGCTTTTGACATGCCTGTGTAGACTTTTGCCTTGAATGAATAGTAAAAATAGGACATCCTTGATTTGCAAAGCCTGAATATAAAATCAGAATTACTTGACTCCTGTGAGTGTTTTTCCTCTTCCTTTTGTGATATTTGCAGCCTGTACATAAGGGATATTAAATGTGGATGGGACCATGGCTCTGGTGTAGCATGTCAGCCCCAGGTACTGCCTGTTCACAAATTCCTTGGTAATTAGGAGAGAAAAGATCTGGTCTTGCTTGTTCCAGAGGAGGAATGGGACTGTTTTACCTCTGGAGGGTTGTGTGTGTGTTTTCCCTGCCTGTGAACAATTCCTGTGCTAGATTGACACACGTGGATGTGGTAAGTGACCCCCAAACCACTGTTCTCACACACTTACCTGGAGTTTGATGGGATAAAGTGAATAACAGAAACTCCAGGCCTTGGCATCAGTGTGAACTACTAAATTTGGGCATTACTTGTGGCTGCATTCCCATACATTGGCTTGTAGAGCAGTTCACACTGAGCTGGCCAATGCTGCTGCCTTGGTTCACACCTTCACCCTTCAGGGAAGGTAAAAATGACAGCAGTGACAGGAAAGATGAGAAACAAAATTATTTATCCACTTGAAGGCTTGAGAAAAGCTCTTTTTAGGCCATAGTCCAAAAATAATCCTTACATCTGTTAATAGAGCAGTGCAGTGTGTGGGCAGTGCTTTGTCCTGACTATTCAGCTGTGGGATTGTCCCTTCCTCTGGATTTCTCAATTGAATTCTGTCTGCAACTCCTGTGCCTCAGTAAGGACATGGCCATGCAGATCCAATTGTGTTAATTGCTGTCCTGCAGACCTAGAAAACTTCAGTTGAATATTTCTGAGGGACCAAGTCCTGTGAGGAGCAGCTGAGGGAGCTGGGAAGGGGGCTCAGCCTGGAGAAAAGGAGGTTCAGGGGAAACTTCTGGCTCTGCACAACTCCCTGCCAGGAGGGGACAGCCAGGGGAGGCTCTGCTCCCAGGGAACAGGGGCAGGAGGAGAGGGAATTATTTTAAACTGCACCAGGGGAGGTTTAGATTGGATGTTAAAGAAAATTTCCTCCTGGAAAGAATGGTGGAGTCCCCATCCCTGGAGGGATTTAAAAGCTGTGTGGATGTGGCACTTGGAGACAGGGATGAATGGTGGCCTTGGCAGTGCTGGGGGGAATGTTTGGTCTTGATCTTAGAGGTCTTCTCCAACCTAAAGGATTCAGTGGTTCTAAGTGATATTTATCTATATAATTCTTATGAGAGGAGTAAAAGCTGTCTCAGGGGCAGTGCTTGGTTCATCCAGGCTGTCAATTCTGCTCCACTCCTGTGCAGGCACAAGGTGCCCAAACTCCTGCAGGCAAGTCCAGGTCCATTGCTGTGCCCAGACATCAGGGGATTCACTGCCCAAGCCACTTCAACCTGCCCCAGGAGAGAGATGGGGATCACAGAGTGGTTTGGGTTGGAAGGGGCCTTAAAAACCATCTCATTCCACCCCCTGCCATGGGCAGGGACCCTTCCACCTTGATAAGGAAGGGTGTCCTGAGCCTCAGTGCAGTGAGAGCCTTTTGGCATCTGAGGAAGGATGGAAAGTTCCACACATATTTTTATTAATATTGGCTGCCCTATTTCTTAAATTGAGCTCAGAATTTCAGTTGTTAGAGGGCAATTCCATACACACCAAACAGCCATTATTCACCAGGCACAGGTATCTGAGTACAAGTTTTAGATTTCACACACAGCTTCCAATCAATGCATCCACACTGCAGGAACAACTCCCAGTGTCCCACACCGGGCTGTGCTTGTCCCAGAGACAGCTGCACAAGGATCCCAAGTGGATTTGGACCTGGATGTACCCGTGGGTGGGTGTTGTGTTTGTGCCATGCAGGGGAGTGAGCTCTGCACCCACAGCCACCCATCCCTGGGCACCCACGGGCTGTGGTCTGAGGGATGGTGGCTCCACTCATGGGATACTCCCCTATTTCACTTCCTGTTGGACCAGTTTTCCCATTTCCCACACTGATGTAGGGGAATGAGCTACTGTAACTTTTCCTCTGCTCTCAGTGGAATGAGTTAACTAAAAATGCCAGCTGATAACAGTGAGGGAACACATTTTTGGTCACTCTTGCCTGCAGAACCTCTCGGGTTTGTTGGAAGCAGGTTGCCCATGGAAGCTGTGGCTGCCCCATCTCTGGGATTGTCCAAGGCAAGCTTGGGTGGGGCTTGGAGCAGCCTGGGATAGTGGCAGGTGTCCCTGCTCGTGGCAGGGGGGTGGAATTGGATCATCTTGAAGGTCTCTTCCAACCCCAACCGTTGTGGGATTCTGTGATACTTTTGTTTCAGACATTTGCTGGTTGGTCAGGTTGTCCTGTTTGATGACAAGGGGACTTTGTATCCCCTGCACAGCAGATCATGAGCTACAGTGAAGTTCCCAGTTACACCCAGGTAAGTGACAAGGGGTAGTTCACTGTAGCAGTAGGAACAGTTCTGCTGCCTGTTATCACTTTCCAAAGTGAACCCTCCCTGTTAAATGAGAGACAGGGAGATAAAATCACAGTGCCTGTGTTCCTGTCCTCTCCCCAGCTTTCTCAGGGCAGGACAGGGAAGGGCTGTGTTGTGCAGCCCTTGGCACACCTCGGGTTTCATTTCAGGTCCTCCTCCTGCTGTCAGCACAAGATCTTACCTGCTCTTGCACATTCATGTTCTTGTGATTAGGAGAGGGAACTCCTGTAGCAATTAACCCCCAAACTCCTGCATCAGCTCAGTTTCATTCCAAGTGAGAACTAGGAGCAGTGTCCCTTCCCACCACAGTCACACATCACTCTTAGTAGTGCTGGTTTATGCCTGGTTAAAAACAAATATGGAATTTATCCATTCTTGAAATAAATTCAGATGATGACAGAAGACACTGGATTCCTTTTGTGAATTCCTGGGTTCAGGATGAATGGGGAATGGTATGAAGCTGTGTCAGAGGAGGTTTAGGTTGGATTTTAGGGAAAGGTTCTGCCCCCAGAGGGTGCTGGGCACTGCCCAGGCTCCCCAGGGAATGGTGACATTCCCAAAACTGCCAGAGCTCCAGGAGTGTTTGGACACCACTGCCAGGGATGCCCAGGGTGGGATTGTTGGGATTGTTGGTGGTCTGTGCAGGACCAGGAGTTGGACTCTGGTCCTTGTGAGTCCCTCCCCACTCAAGATATTCTGTGACACCTCTGGCTCATTAATGCAGTGTTGTCCTGGGCTATATGCATGGTGAGAACCCCAGAAGTGTGTGCTGACAGGGGTGTTTTGTCAGGATGCTCCACTTTTTTGAGCTCTTAAAGGATAATGAAAAGTAACTCAGTGGTGTGGTGCTTTTTCAAAAGAATGTGCTTAACTTACACAATGTGAAATCTTAACATTCCAGTGCTTTGTGTGACAGAAGTGGTTCAGAGGGGTTGTTTCCAATTTGCCTGTATTCCTTTCAGTTACAGGCAACACCCTCCAGCAAAGAGAAGGTGACAGAATATCACAGTTTAAATTCACTTCAAGTGGGGAAAATTACTGCTTTAATACCCTGGTGCTGCTCTCACTACGTGCCAGGCTCTGTAAAGCAGGGGTTGGCTGACACTCCTCAGTTGTTTATCTTGGAAGTTTTTTAATTGAGGCACCTCAAAGTCTCATCAGCTTCCACACCAGGCTTTCATTTCTGCAGTTCTGCCTGAATTCCATCCTGTTTTCCCCTCAGAAAGCAACACCACATAAACCTGGAATACTGGGGTGATCACATTCATGGCTCCGTGCTGCCACTGTCACTATCCTTGCCTTGGTGCTCCTCTCCTGGGGCTCTGTGCTGGCTTTCAGGCTAAGGAGCTGCTAAAAGGAGAGTGGGAATGAAGTGACATCAAGAAAAAACTGCTCTGAGTTAGTAAAAAAATTTTAAAAAAAAAATATATATATATACATCTTATATGTATATACACATTATATATATATATATATACACACATCTGATATATATATATAAGATGTTGGAAAAACGAGCTTTTTAGTGTTGTGTGAAAGCAAAGCAGGGTGTGGTTCCTCTGGGTTTTGCTCTCAGTGCTGGAGGCTGCCCCTCCACCATCCTGCTCATCACCAGAGGGCTCTGCTGCTGCTCCACCTGCCCTGCAAAGCCTCTGGGAGAGGAGGCTGTGTCTGGTATTGATTATTTTTAACACTGACCTTGATAAAAAAAATGGCAAAAACAACGTTTTAGTGACATATGGTGCTGCTGGGAGAGGTGGTTATAACCTGCACCTTTGCACAGACATTGCACTGCCTGAGCTCTGCCTGCTGCAGGGAGAGCACAAACACAGGAGGTTTAAATCTGGGCCCTGCTTAGTGTAAGGCTTTGTAGCAGAATGGATTTCTGTGCTCTGCAAAAAATCCAGTGCAGGAAAGAAAGAGAAAGAGTCCTCCAAAGCTCTCCCCTTTCCCTCTCCTCTGGGTTTCTGATATATGGCAAAACAACCCACTGAGGTTGGATTTGATCATCCTAAAGGTGTTTCCCAACAGCAAAGATGTTGTGGCTGCTGTGTAATAAAGTCATTTTAAACTCTTCAGAGTGGTTGGTGCTGCTGCTTTTAACTCTATATTATTAGAACTCTTCAGAGTACTTGGTGCTGCAGCATTCTGCTGAGTGAGGCTGAGCTGTCCTGGCTTTCTTTGCCCTTCATGTTTTTTCCAACCTCATGTGCTCAGTGTGGTGTCACACAGGGATTTTACTGTCCCAGAGAACAAGGGGGATTCTCTCTCCCCTCACTGAGTGTTGCCATGAGCTCATTAAATCCCTTCCATCAGCACAGCACTATTCCTCTCAGCTTTTTAGGCTGGAGTAGTTTCTGGAGGGATTGGCTGGGCAAGAAAAGCACCAAGGTCTTGGATCTGGATGGCAACGAGCCATGGGGGTCTTTGGTCCCATCTGCACCAGCATTTGGGGTCACTGTAGGCATTTCTCCTCCAGTTATTTAATATTATTTGCATGAAGGACTCTCCATAAGGGCCCCTGGGCACCAGGCTGCAGAGGAGGATGGAATTTCTGTGGAGTTCAAAGCCAGGGGGAGTGTGAGGACTTCTGTAAATCTCCATTGACACAATTTGCTACAAGACTCATTTAATGCTTGAAAAGCAACTTATGCTCAGATCTGAATGTCAGGCTCCAAGTGATTCTCTTTTCCTCTACTTTAGTAATATAAAAGCTTCAAGCCTTTTGCTCATCTACAGCCTCAGCATTATGAGAATCTGGGTAAAGTTTTTTGGGGTGGATTTCCAGCTCTCCTGGTGCTGCCAGGGTAGGAGGGGACTGGCTGAGCTGCAGGTTTGTGTTCTCCAGGAGGAGGAGGAAGCTCCAAAGGCAGGAGTTTTGCTTTGGTGCTTTATAAACAGAATAAAAGGAGGATAAAGAGCAAGCCCAGACTTGCTGGTACCACATGAGGGTTCATGTGAGCAGCAAGGGTGGTGCTCCTTATCCACTGGTTTTCCTTTCTTTGCCATCAAACTCGAGTTGCTGAAGTTCTCAACCTTCCTCTCATGGAGTTTTTCCCCAGTGCTGGGGCAAAGGGATGTTTGGGGAGGGGGAGATGATGCAGCCAAGGAAGCTCTGGAATGAACCCACTCCCTAAAGAGCTGCAGGAGGAGGAGGAAGAGGAAGAGGAGGAAGAGGAGGAAGAGGAGGGGAGCTCTTCAATCCCTGCTGTCTGAAGTCCTGGGAGGATATTGCTCAAGTCTGGCTGGTCACAGAAGAGATTCCTGGTGCCTGATTTTGCTGTGATGCCCTTGTTTTATTGCTGGAAGCAATAAAAAGTGCAATAAAAGTGGACTCAGCCACTGGAATTCGGGGCTGTAGCTGCAGTGACACCTCGGGAAGTACAGCCAGGGGCTCCACCAAGGCTCCCCTGAGGAGCCTCATCCCCAAGCTCTGAGAAAGGAGGTGATGTTGTCACGGCTCCCCAGGCTGGGAGGTGGCACAGGGAGGAGGCAGAGGCTGAATTTAGCACTTTGGGCTGGTGCCAGGCACGGCCCCCGTGGCAGATCTGCAGCCCAAACATTGCACACTGTGGGTGCTGCCAGTCCCACACACGTCAGGCCACAGGAATCACAAGGCAGGGGAACATGTGGCTGTGGGTTGTTCTGCTCTGGGAAGAGAAGCAGATCTCTCACGCCACGAAGCTTCTTGCCCTCTCAGATTGGTTTCCTCCACTTTAATTCACCGTCAGGAAGAGAGGAGCAGCTTTCTGGTTTTTATTTTCCACTGAGCAGTTTGAAACGACTGCTTTAAAGTAATTTAACTCCTAGAGATCAGTTATCTGTTGCAGTGGGGTGTTTTTCCACAGCCCTGTACCTGCTGCAGTGAAGAACATCAACTTCCCCCAGCCAATCCCAGCCACTGTTGGATATTTGGATATCACCTGTCTCTTGCCGTTGGAGAAATGCTGGGAATTCCCAAATGGGGAAAGTAACTCTTGCTTAGAGTGTTTGGCTTCAGTGAAGGGCAAGTTGAGAGCACAGCCCCAGGAAATGGGGCTGATCCATCTCCCTCTGTCCTCCATCTCCTACCCCCTGGGTTTGCAGTTTGGGGCTTTAAATTATTAATGGTACCAAGGAGGTTTTTACGGTTTTTTGGGTTGTTTTGGTTGTTGTTTTCTTGGTTTTGTGTTTTGTTTTTTTTTTTTTGGTGGTTTTTTTTTTTGTTGTTGTTGTTGTTTTGTTTTTTTGTTTTTTTGTTTTTTTTGTTTTTGGTTTTTGGTTTTTTACATTGAGGGTTCTCTAAAGCAAGCAAGATACTTGGGAGTGCCTAAAAAATTCAAACCCACAGAATTTATCGATTTTTGAGGCATGACTAATCCTTTACCCACTTTGGAAGAGCCAGGGTTGCACAGCCAGGCACCACAACGCTGTGAGTGAGGAGATCTGTGTCTCACATCTCCCTCAGCTCCGAGGTGTTCCAGCCCTGCTCTGCTGACTCCTGGCAATAAACCAACCTTTCACTTCCCTGGATCCCAGGAGGCAAAATTGTGAAGCTCAGTGGCCACACCTCAGCGTCCTGTGAGTCACCATGGGATGAGTCAGATAAAGAGCATCACTGGCTCTGTGTGCAAAGGGCTCCAGCACCCACCCCATGGATGCTGAATCATGGAATTATGGAATGGTTTGGGTTGGAAGGGACCTTAGAGATCATTTATTTCACTCCTGCCATGGGCAGGGACACTTTCCACCAGATCATGTTGCTCCAAGCCCCATCCAACCTCACTCATTATCCTTGCTGCTGCTTGGTTTATTTAAATGAAGGAATTAATTAAGTCTGCTTTTGATTTCTGGTATTTGCTGACTTCTGGTCAAATATTTTTCTTTAACATCATGTGTCTGTTGCATAACTGGAAGTACAAACCTAATGGCATTGAAACAGGGGAAAAAAAAATCAGGCAAACCTTTTTGGGTAATGTTTGAAGCCCTTCAGTAAAATCCTGAAAATAGCAGTACACATTTTCCATGAAAATCTCTCTTCCCAAAGACATCTTGAGGGAGTCTTAGGGAGGAAGGGAAAAACCTGTGCACTAAGGAGTTCATAGAGCCTGGTCTGTGTTACAGGCTCAGGAAGCTGCAGCTCCTCATGCCAGGGATCAGGAATCCTTCAGCTTTACTGCCTTGAATCCTCTCCAGGTCCCTTTGCCCTAAAACACCTCCAAAGGTATTGCAGTGTCTGTTTACTATGGGCTGGGTGCTGTGAGAGGCAAGTGAAGCAGCACTGCCTAATTAAGTGCATTTCTTATGTCCTAATATACTTAATACATATTATTTAGTATATGTTAAGTATAATACATATATTTCCCCGAAATACCTAATTCCTGGCCACTCCCACAGGCATCCCTGGCATTTTTACACCCTCAAGTTTGGTCTGAATCCCTGTGACAAGTATTGCATGAAGATGAAGGATGTTAAAACCCAGGCTGGAGCCCCATTGGAGAGGAGGCTGCCCACTTTTAAGCAAAATCTTTTAGATAAGCAGAGTTGAACCAGAGGAATTTATACTAAAATTAATCAGAGTCAAAGCCAACAGATTTTTGCCTTTTTTTTTTTATATCAGCTGTAGTATCAGCTGAGCCCTTGAGCTGAGCTGCTGCCTGAAAGAAGCAGTTCCTACGTCTGTAATGACACCAATTAGAGGGCGAGTCCTTTAATAACCTTTGGTCGGCCCTGAATTGGTCAGGGAGGTGGATTAAATTGTCATTATGGGTGTCTTCCAACTGAAATCCTCTGTTCTGTTTGATTCTAATCTAGCCCAGTCTATTCCATTCCATCCTAATTCCTTTCCTTTCATTCTTTTTTCTTCCTTTTCCCTTCTCCCAGCAGCAGACGAGGATTTCAGCACAAAACCATCGTGTTCTTTTCCATTGCTTTAAGCCGTGGAGCAAACCAGAGATGATTCACCCTCAACCTCAAATAAAATCGGGCTTGTTGAAATTCCAGCTGCCTCCAACAGCTCCCCGAGAGCCCAGAGCTCATCCTCTGCCGGCCTCGCTGCGTCGGGTGAAAGAAAAGCTCTTTTTTTTTGGCTTTTATTTTTTCGGAGGGAAGGAGAAAACGTTCAGAATTTAAAATCCAATGGGTGTTTTACCGAGCTTCAGTAAAGCTGGCGGGGGGGATGGAGCCGTGAGACACATCTGGCAAGAACAACATCTGGCGAGGAGAACATCTGGCGGTGGCTCCAGGTGTGGGCAGGGGAACGGGAACCGCCGTGCGCGGAACGGACCCGCGCAAGGCACAAACAGCCAGAAAAACAAATTATTCTCCGTCGGCATCTCCCGCTGGTGATGTCACGGCTGATAAGGGGAAATACACGGCGGTTCTGGGCTGTCACGGGTGTCCCCGGCGCCGCCCCGTGCCCGTCCCCGCCCCCGGGCGGGTCCCGCCGTGTCCCGGTGCGGGAGCCCAGAGCAGCCGCGGAGCCGCCGCACGCAGGTGAGGAAATGCGGCTCCCGCGAGGATCCCGGGGGAAAACAGGGGGATTAGGCACAAATATCCTTGAAAAGGAAGGGATTGGGGTGCGCTCGTCCCCTGGGAGTGCGGGGTGGGACACGCGGGCTCTGAGGTTTGGGGCGCACGGAAAGCCCCGGCTGGTTTGGGGGATAATGTGGGATGGTGGCTGTGGAGGAGCTCTAAGGGGGTTTGTAACTCTTGGAGTGCTGGACAGCCCTGCCCGTGCCCCAAAATCCTTGCGGGGTGGGAGGTGGGAGTGAGGGTGGGTGCGCGGGAGGCTGGAACACCCAGCGGGACACCCGGGGGAGCAGCTGCAGGAATGGCACCGAAAGGGGGAGAACTGGTGTATCGTTCCCAAACAGAAGGTTTATTTCCACTTGGGGTGAACACAGGGCATGTTTGGGCTCCACTCTGGGATGTTCCCTGCAGCTGGTCCTCTGCTCGGGCAAGAAGAGCTCAAGTGAGTTCGAGCTCGACTGCCCAAATGCTGTTGGATGTCAGAGCTCAAGGACTCGATGAGGAGCGGCTGAGGGAGGTGGGAAAGGGGCTGAGCCTGGAGAAAAGGAGGCTCAGGGGGGACCTTCTGGCTTTGCACAACTCCCTGACAGGAGGGGACAGCGGGGGAATCGGGCTCTGCTCCCAGGGAATAGGGGCAGGATGAGAGGAAATGGCCTCATGTTGCACTAGAGAAGGTTTAACTGGATATTAGGGGAAATTTCTTCATGGAAAGGTTTGTCCAGCCCTGGCACAGCTGCCCAGGGCAGTGGTGGACTCTCCATCCCTGGAGGGATTTAAGAGCTGTGTGGATGTGGCACCTGGGGACACAGTGCTGGGGGAATGGTTGGACTCGATGCTCTCAGAGGGCTTTTCCAGCCTCACTGGTGCTGTGATTGATTCTCTGCAATCCATCACTGGGGCCCTGCTGAAGAAGGTGGGAGAAAACCCCTTCCCATGGCAGCAGGAAAATAACCCAGAGGGGCATTTCCAGGGAGCTCCAACACTGCAGTGACAGAGGGAAGGTGACACTGAGCTCCAAGCCTGGCTGCAGTGCCAGAGGATTAATGGGTTTGGGGATTTTGCTTACAGACTCCAAACTGTCCAGACCTATCCCCAGACCTGCCTGGGGGACACGAGGCTCTGGCCACCCTGTCCCAGCGGGGCCCTAAGGGAACAAAACTGCTGCTCCCTGAGGTATTCCAGGGGAACAGGGGATCATGCAGCACCTCCCACTGCAGCAGCACAAGCCACTGACAGCCATGAAGCAAACCCGACCTGGCTGGGTTCAGGCTGTGTGTGCACCCCTGGCTTCACCTGCCAGACTAATGGCAAACCCAAAGGGCTTTAAAAATAACCCAGAAGGCAAATAAAAGCTTTGGGAGATCCGGGCTGCTCAAACACTCCAGGCTACTGGATTCTGCTGGGAAGGCTGCCTTAAAACCCCCCTGGGCTCAGGAGAATGAGTGTTTTGTAGGGAGAGGAGTGAATTGCTAGTTGTGAAACTCGGAGATTGTTATTCCTGAGGCAGGGCAGCCACACCTCCTGCGAGCTTTGTGCATCCGAATGTTTCCTTCGAAGAGAATTTGCCTGCTCCGTTTTAATTTTGAAATTTTCTTTCTCCGCTTCCGGCTCTCCGTTTTTCCTCCTCTTATGAATGCTCCCTTTGATGGGAGGAGCACAGCTCGGGTTATTCCTGTGCACAGGCAGGTGTGTGTTCGGCCGAGCTGTGGTGTGGACTCTTAAAACTTGCAAAGCAGCTTTTATCTGCTGGCCCGGAGCTGCTGTCCCCCTCCGGCAGGAATGGGACAACTGTGGATGCATGGGAGGAGAAAGGGGACCTGTATCCGTGGCTGCCACCCTCCTGTCCCCATTCCATGTGTCACAGCACGGCTGCGTGTCCCCGATGTGCTGAGCTGGATTTGCAGCTCCCACACAGCTCCTGGTTGATGCTGTTCGTGCACCGCACCCCCCCGGGGATAAAGTTTGGGGTTTTTTTAATGGAAATACTTTCCTGGATGGCGCCTCACGGGCTGGGGAAATGAACGACACTGGGAGTGTTGTAAACTCAGTGGTGGATTTCACCCGGAGGGTGTCTGGGCTGGATTCACCCCGGAGCATTCAGGCTGCTCACAGCAGTGACTCCCGGTTATCCCGCAGGTGTTGGACCAGGATTTGTTCTTTGGCACTGGAGCTGTCGGCTCTGCTGGGCAGGTACGTGATGGGAACTCAGCAATTCCCATAGATTGCCACTCTAAACTGTAACTCCCCTCAAAGATTCTCTGTTTTTTTGGATGGGGCAGGTTAAAAATGACTGACACTTCCTTTCTTAATTTTTTTTTTAGGAAAAATGTCAGACGGTTTCTCTGTAAGTATGGAGTTCTTTAAAAAAACCCTGGGGGCTGTGGCTGTGGCCTTGAAGCAGAGACCTTTGGCTGGGATGGGAGGGAACACGTCCTTGCTTACCTGTGTAAATCCCCAAACCCTCCCCAGTTATATCAGCAGTCACTGGTTTTCTGGAAAAACCCGGGGAGCAGCTGAGAGTTGAGCTCTTGGCCAGGCTGCAAGTCCACCAAAGATGGACTTTGGAGAACTCAATGTGATCCCAAGAGGAATGTCCCCCACCTGACCCTTGTCCTCTCCTCTCCTCTGTCCCCAGTTATCTGATGCCTTGGCCAACAGCAACAACCCAGCCCCCTGTGCCCCCCCAGCCCAGGGCTGGCCCTCCTGGGGGAACCAACCAGCAGCTCCTGGCGCATTCCCAGGATATCCTGGAGCACCAGGAGCTTATCCTGGAGCACCAGGAACCTATCCTGGAGCACCAGGAACCTGTCCTGGAGGACCTGGAGCATACCCTGCAGCACCTGGAGCTTATCCTGGAGCACCTGGAGCTTATCCTGGAGCACCTGGAGCTTACCCTGGAGGACCAGCAGGACCTGGAGCGTATCCAGGAGCACCTGGAGCATTCCCTGGAGCACCAGCAGGACCTGGAGCGTTTCCTGCCCCAGGACAACCATCCAGTGGCCCTGGCTTTGGGCCTTCTGCTCCACAGGGAGGGCCAACTGCTCCTCAGGGAGGACCAGCTCCACAGGGAGGACCAACTCCTGCACAGGGAGGACCAACTCCTCACGGAGGACCGACTCCTGCGTTGGTAATGGCTCCATCATGAGGGTTTCTGTATTTTCAGTGCCTGATTTTCCTTGGCCACAGCAGGGGTGTGAGGGTGGCTGTCCCCAGGGGTGGCACTGGCTTTTTGACACGACTTTTTGCTGACACCACATCCCTGTTGTCTCCCAGAGAGTCCCCTTTGAGCTGCCCCTGCAGGCAGGACTCGTCCCTCGGCTGCTCATCACCATCACTGGGACTGTGAACCCCCGTGCAGACAGGTACTGGGAGTGTCCAGCTCCGAGGGTGGGGGGCTTCCATGGGGCACTGCTGGGTGGAGCAGGAGGGGCTGGAATTTGCTCTCCATCCTTGAATAACACCTGCCTGGTGTAACATCAAATATTACACTAAATAAATGTATAAATGCCCTGTTGTTGCCCAGCAGGGTCTGTGGGGTTTTCTTTCTGCCATTTTTGGGAAGCCCTGGAACAGAGTCCAGGGCTTTTGTGGCAAAAGCAGCAATTCCATTCTTGTTTTTGCAGGTTTTCACTGGATTTCAAGAGAGGGAATGATGTTGCCTTCCACTTCAACCCCCGCTTCAACGAAGACTACAAGAAAGTCATTGTCTGCAATTCCATGTTCCAAAATACCTGGGGGAAGGAGGAGAGGACGGCTCCCAGGTTCCCATTTGAAGCTGGAAAACCCTTCAAGGTACCAGAAAAACCCATCCCAGCATAGTTTCAGTGCACCAAAAGCACTGAGAGGGTTTGGACAATAAGACCTGTGTAAGGACAATGATGCTTTTGCACAGGAATCAGCTCCCAGGGATGTTTCTGGGGCAGCCACCCTGTGTGTGCTGCCCTGGCTGTCCCTACAGCACCTTCCCAGCTCTTCTGACTCCCTCCTGCAGCTCCAGCTGCCCAGGGCATACCTTCTCCCCCCTTCTGGTATCCCCATGGATTATGAAACCCTCTTTTATTTACCCTGTTGTTGTGCACAGTGGTTGGACAGGTTTCTGTAACATGTTTTCCCCGCTGGCAGCTTTTCACTAGGTGTTTTCTCCTGCAAAGGAGGTTCACACTGTGGAGTCTTGCTTTGAGGGACTGGCATAGGGATGAGGAGGCAGAAAACTGGGCTAAAACACGGAGGAGGGAGAGCACAGGAGAGTTTTGGGAAGGCAAAGGTCACTGGTGTTGCAGCTGAGCTGCTGCACCAGCTCCTCCACACGCCCCAGGGCTGGACTCAGCTGGCAGCAGCCTCCAGCCAGCGCCAGCCCGCTCGAGTGTGTGGCTTAAAACTTCTGGAACAAATCCACTTTGGGTTTTGGGGCTGATTTGGGGTTTTTACTTCAGCTCCAGATCCTCTGTGAGACGGATCACTTCAAAGTGGCCGTGAACGACGCCCACCTGCTGCAGTACAACTTCCGGGAGAAGAGGCTGAACGAGGTCACCAAGCTCTGCATCAGGGGGGACATCGCCCTCACCAGCGTGGTGCCCACCATGATTTGACTGGGGGGGGCAGCTCTGGGCAAAGCTCTGCTCCTTCTGGGGTGTAACCAAAGTGCCTTCTCACCAAATCACTGTGAGCTAATAAAACATTAAACCTGTAACATCTGGTTTTAATAATATCTCAAAAGACGCAGCGCCCTCCGGGCAAGCTGAGCGTGATTTGGAAGGAGCTGAATTCCTGCTGTAGAGACAGCAGTAAGGAGCTTGATTTCTGTGGAGAGGAACTTGGGAAAGCAGCTTGGTCCTGTGAACAGGGGCAGCAATCCTCTAGGAAGCACAGGGAAAACATGACATCCTCTGAGCCTGAGCAGACTGAGGTATTTCAGGACAGAGTTCAGAAGTGGAGGAAGCAAAATCTCTCTGCTAGACTGTGGCTGGAGAAGCCATCCCTGTCCTTCATGTCTGCCCAAAGCAGCACGTCCCAGGTGCATTTCCAAGCCCAGGGAGATCCCCCCCCTGGGATCCCATCCCTACTCCACAGAGCCTTGTGCTGCTCCACACTCATCATCCCACTGTGAGTCAGGACCGGTTTCAAGGGTGGGGAGGTTTATTGGCAACTTCACCCCGTGAGTCAGGCTGGTAAAAAAAGAAAACAGAAGTATGTTCCCTTTGCTGTGAGTCACTGGAGTCTTGTCTGGAAAACAAGAGCAGTACAACAGCCACCACTGAAGTTTCCAAAGCTTTCTCTGACGTGGCCTTGTGCTGTTTTATAACAGTGACTCCTTTTATACTTTGAGTGCCAAGTTACAAGCAGAGTCCTTAAAATTTCCAGCAGATGCAGCAGTCTAGAGCATGGAGAAGCTGTGGCTGAATGGGGCTTGGAGTAACCTGGTCTATGGAAGGAGTCCCTTCCCTCTGCCCATGGCAGGGGTTGGAATTTGATGGGCTTTGAGTTCCCTCCCAACTCAAACCATTCCTCAGCAGGAAAGTCATTAAAAGATACCTGAAAGGACCCCTAGAATTGGAGTTAATAATGAAGAAAATGGATTCCAGCACACATCAGCTTCCTCTCTTTATTCAGTGTAATCAGCACACAGCTTCCATGCAGGTTAAAACCTCAGCCAGAGGAGCTCCCCTGGCAGTGGCAGCAACACTTTCTGCTGAGGGATTGAAATCTCTGCTTGGTCTGGGATCAAGGCTGCTGGAAGGATGTGTGTGTTACACTCAGGTCACCACTGCAGGAAGAAGCCCAGTGAGGCATTTGTTAAAAATGTAACAACTGGTGGAACTTTAATGCTACTCCTCAAATCCAGAGTCTATAGAACTGACATGTTCCTTATGCACAAACATGTTACAGTCTGGATTGGGAATGCACAAGGAACAAGATGAGAGAAGAGACTGAGCATAAACATGTCAAAAACAAGTAGAAAACACATGTCCTTAAGATAATAGAAAACTGCATCCTTAAAGGAAATAATATCAATGCCTATTTCAATACATCACCAAGAAAAGGTATTATTTGACTTAGAAATCCTTGCTCTGAATTAGTTTCTGATATTACAAACCCAGTGGTTATTAAACAGCAGGAAAACTTTCCCAGGAAAGAATTGCCTGCATCCAACACTGCCACAGCTGGTGCTGAGGCAGGAGATAACACACCAGACACTGCAGCCTGAGGGTGCAGAGGTACCCCCAAGCATGGCAGAGTGTTCTGGGGAGGGAAACAGGCTGGGTCTCACCCCAGAAGGTGCATTCCCAGCAAAAACAGGGCACAGGCACAGCTGGTGGGGTGGGCACCTTGTAATAACAATAAATCATGAGGTCAGTCAGGTCAGTGTAGAAAAGGTTAAAGGTGAACAGTTTTACAACCTGCAGGAGGACAGCAACGACATTAAATGACACCAACATAAAAATGCTTCAGGTTGCAGTCAGAATTTACAGCCAGAGGATACAGCAGGGATCACCAGAACACAGCCCACTACTGATGTACAGCAGAGCTTGGTGCACCATAAAATGATACAAATCCCATTATCAGATCCATTACCACAGGTACTCCTCCTCTCTCCACACAGTTCCAGGGTAGCAGACTGTGTTCCAGATACCCTCTGTGGGCTTCCTGTTCATAGCATTTACATATTTTGCATTTAAAGTCACTTTTCATTGATCCCCAGAGGGACCAACAGGAGAAAACACGATGAGGTCACTCAATACTTCAGCTGCTGCAAACTTCTGGGCTTTGGTCTTGACTGGAGTGAAGGGAAGCTCAGCATCCAGAATTGGCTGTGGGAGGAGACAGAGTGTGGAGTCAGTGTTTGAGGAACACTTAAACCACAGAGCTCTGGAAGGACTATGATTTCCCCAGGAGTAATTTTCCAAGCTTATTTCCCAGGCATAAAATAAAAAGTGATTACACATGGTCCGTGTTGAAGACAGACAGTCTTTACTCAAGTCAGTAATCCATTTTTTAAAGAGGATTTTTCCCAAGAAATCCTACACCCAAATTCTAATTAATTCTATTAAGTGTGAAAGCTTTTGCACACCTGCTTTTCCCTGCTGAATGTTACATCCAGCCCTAAATGCTGAAATGATTAAAAAAGAGTTGGGGTAGACTTAAAAAAATTCCAGGAAGAATAAAAAGGCTGTTAGTGAATATCTACATGGAAATTTGTAAGAAACACAATTTAAAGGCTCAATCTGAGAAGAATCAGACATTGTCCTGCTACAAATGTCTTGATTCATCCTTCACTCATCATGTGTAACAAAGAATACCAGTGTGAGCCCAAGCAAGGAGACAGCTGGAATGTGGTTTGTATTTGAAGTTACATCAATTGGCTTGACAACATCTTCAAGAGTTTAATTCTCTTTGTGCAGTAACTGAGTCTGCAGCAAAGGTGAAGAGTCCTGCAACATGCAGCAGGTCTTGGTCAAATAAACTTGAAGGTCAACTCACCATACCAAAAGGATTTCTGTCAATGAGTGTCAAATCACTGGGTGAAACATCTGAAAAAGAAGTATATAATTTTTTTAAAAAAAAAGTTAATTTGATGCTGCCAAAGCTAAAAAACCTGAATTGTTTTCTGTATTTATTAAAAGAAGAAATCCAAACTCTAAAGTGTATTTATTTCTTTATATTTTAGCTTTCTCCTTCACATATCACTCAGAAACTGTACAGAGAAATCCAGGGGCACTGTTTGCTCATGAGCAATGTGTGTTTAAGTCACACCAGTTTTTCCAACAGCACACACAAACCAAGCTGACATTGATTTCAAAGAGTAACATGCAGATTATCATAAATCCTTAGAACAACCAGAAGGCCCCAGCAATGCCACCCAAACTGCACCAAGCAGCTCTAAGATAAGCACCTTTCTGATGCATTTGTGGCTCTCCAGACTGAGCAAAGTTCATCTCCTTCTCTGGGCTGCACATGATGATGTCTTGTCCTTGCTCTGCAGCAGACAGCTCCATCTCTTCCATGCCATCCACTGCTTTTGATTCACTGCTACAGTTTCCCAGCACCTGGAAAACAGGGATTTTTCTCTGCTCCCAGACAAGTCCTTGTTATGTCAGATCAAGTCCACACATCTAACCCACAGGTTTTGTGGACAGTTCAGGAGAGATGGAGTTTTAATAAACTGTACAAGGCACAGGCAGGGTTTAAGGCTGTGACTCACATCCCAAACACCCTTTTTAAAGCCTGAAAATCCCTCTGACAGTATAAAGGAAGTTCTTCCACAGGAAAGAAGGTTTTGAACTTCAAGTGTTATCTGGTGACTTTTCCTCCAGAAAAAAAAACTGTCAGCAACACTGAAAGGTTTCCCCAGAGAGTGAAATCACCAACAAGCAATTTCTCATTTTGATAGAGAAAGGATGAAGTAAAAGGCATAAGAAAAAATAAGTAACCAGGATTTTTTTTTAATATATATTATATGTAGTGGGATGGGAGGGGAAATGACTGCTGCAGTCATGCCCAGATCCAAGCAGTAATAAATAAAATATAAAGACTCCATTTCCAATGGAAGTTACTAAAGGATGATTGACTCCAAAGCACTGACTTTCACCGCTAGCACAGGATCATCTAAATTAGAGGCCACATTCCTGCCTTTTTAAGGCTACTCAAATACAGGCAAGGTCACCAAGTCTTCAGACATTTCAGGACATGCATTTCTGACACCTGGATTAGTTCTTGCTACACCTTTAAGGAGATTAAGAGCCCAATGCTCTGCTGTGGAGGATGCTCTGAGGACTGGCTGCTGTTGCTTTTAGTCAGGGTCCATAAATGCACAAACATTTTGAAAAATCCACACCAGAAAACAGGAGGTGGTGGACTTCTAGGAACATTTCTTGTTCAAGTGACAAGTGTCCTCCTGGAGCAGGCAGGACCTCCAAAATACAGCTCTAAAGGCAAGACAAGGTCCCCAAACTGCAGCAGTCCCTACCTTTGTCAACCCAGAGGTAAAAAGCACTGCCCTGAGGAATACACAAGATTTCTAAGTGAGGATTTGATCATAAGTCCAAGTGTCTGGTGTAATCAAAAGAATTTTTCCTTTGCTAGTAGTAAGAGAGTATTTAAAGCACATCCATGAACAATGCATGACTTACCTTATTTCCCTCTGCTGTGCCAGCAACCAGACACATTTCACCTGCAACCACAGAAATGCTGCAAGAGAAACCAAAACATTTTCATTCTTCTCAATCATCTTCATCAATCACCTTTAATCATCTTCTGACTTGTCCAACTAATCTTACAATTTGTTCTGCAATTTTGCTGCCTGGGTTGGCACTGGTGAGCTACATCAAACTTCCTGGGCAAACAACTCTACCCCAGCAGCAAAATCACATTTGGGCAAAGCTCTTAATATTTGCTTAAGGGAAGGAAAAGTCACAAGTACTTTGCAAAGCTTTATCACTGCCAAATTGAAAGGTAACTTTTAATGGGTTTTAACATCACATCTTTCAGTTGCAACTCTAAAATAACTTGTACAAGGTGAATTAAAAGCTGCTTTAACTTGCCTACCTTTGTTCAAGACCATCAGGGAGTTGATCCAATGAGGGAGTTTTTTCAGGGGGAAGTTGGTCCATTTCCAAGCTTTGTCTTGAGTGGGAACCTTTGAGGCTTGATGGGGTTTGTTTTGCAGGTGCATCCTCAGGGTCACAGAGGGGAGAAGGATTGCTCAGGAGCAAAGATCTGGGATTTGCCAGTTTTGTAGGGGTCCTTGGAAGCAAACCTGGAAAATGTGTTTAATGTTTCATTCCTACAGCAGTTTCCAGCAGCTGAAATGAACTGATCATTACAATTCTAACCAAGGACACAATTGTTTTCTGCTTGCTGAATCATCTTCTATAAATATTAGATGGAAAACTTATATACACTTGCAAGGAGAAATTGAAATTATTAACTCCCATCTTTCAAATTAGGCAATTTTAACAGACTTTAAAAGACACAGATTCAGAACTGATGTTTATAACAGATTTTCTGCTGGAATTGGCTTAAACCCAGTGTTGCTCAAAGCTTTTCAGGAGTTCCCCCCTACTAACAAGAGGCATATGATAAATAAATGTTAATCTTGTGATGAGAAGAGAGATCTATGCCCCAAAAAAAGGGAATTTGAAATCAAATTATGAACTAGAAATGTGAGAGAAGCAAAATTACTGGAAATACTGGCTGCACATAGATGTCAATAAGATAAGATGCTGAAAATAAAGTTCTATTTTGAGCACCTGTTAAATCTAAACTATTAAACAGCTTTTATAGCAAAATGGATTGTGTTACAATCTTGTTAACCATGAACACAGATTATGGGTGGACTTTATTTGCAGCTTTGAAGACAGCACTGCAAGAAGTTTAGTTAAAAAAAAAGAAATCCCAATTCCAGTCCAACAACTAGAGGATGTGAGCTGGCATTGACTTTGATGAAGAAGCTCATCAGCTGAATCTGGGAATGCTCAGATTAGAATTTCATTATTAAATTCATGCTGGAAAAACATGAACCAGCTATTTTCACCTCTGTCTAAGCAAGGATTTCATGCTGCCATAACCACTCAGATCAGCACATTCATGTACACGAGTTTACTTTGGATGAAATTAGTCACTGGTTGAAACAGTGTGACCAGCACTGGAGTTGTAGCCAGTACAAACAGCACAATTCCTCTCCTCAGTGAAATGGATTAAACTCCCTTCAGCGCTTCCAGGTCACAGAAATCACGATTAAGCTCCACCTACCTGAAAAGTTTTTCACAGGGCTTTCAATCCTGAAAAATCCCACTTCAGAAACCACTTTTTCTGCCTCTGGCAGCCTCTCCTGCTGTGCACCCTCCTCAGCAGCTCCCCCCTGCTTCATTTTCTCCCTCATGGCAGCTTTCACAGAGGCCAGGCGGGTCCGGGCTGCAGTTCTGGCAGCTGCTTCCACCTTGGCTTTGGACACTCCACCTGGAACTGCCTTCTTCTGGAATGGGGAGAAAGATGGCTTATCACACCTGGAAATTCTACACACAAACCTCTAGAGACAGGTGCTGCTGCCACAGACACAGCAAGCAGCAAAAGGAGGTTCAGGGGGAACCTTCTGGCTCTGCACAACTCCCTGACAGGAGGCGAGGGGTCAGGATCTGCTCCCAGGGAACAAGAAACAGGATGAGAGGAACTGGATTTAATTTGCACCAGAGGAGGTTCAGATTGGATATCCTAAAAATATCTTCACTGAAAAGGTTGTTCAGTCTGCCCTGGAGGGATTTAAAAGCCGTGTGGATGTGACACTTGGGGACAGGGGTCAATGGTGGCCCTGCCAGTGCTGGGGGATGGCTGGACTTGATGACTTTGCCAACCTCAACAATTTGGCAGTTTTATGCATCAAGGCCTCTGCATATCCCCAGCATCTCTTGGGCTGCCAGCCAGCTCTTTTTAAGCTCTGTGATGACAATATTAAGAATTTTTTTTCCAACGAATCTGCAGTTCAAAAATCCTCAATATAGCTTTTTTTTTTCCCCTAATAAATTCAGGAAGATTTTGGAAGCACTGGGAAGCAGGGACTCCTAGTGGCAGGGACACAGTGTAACCACAGGACAGACTCCAGAAGCTCAGTGAAATCTCTCTTGGCATTCAGTTTTCCAAGAGAAGTTTTGTTTTGCACCATCTGAAGGGTTCTGGCATTTATGAGCAGCTCCCACAGACAACATTCCCTGTTTTTCCCATGCCTGGAGTTTCTTACCCACCTTCATCTCTGTGTTATGATTAGTTAAGCAGCCTCAAGGAACTGCACAGAATTTAGGCAATGCAAACACAACTCCATAGTCAGAAGCAATTATATATTTCAAACCAAAGAATAGATAAAACAACTCACATTACAGCTTATTTTGCAATAAGCACTAACTTATTTTGGAGAGTGTCAGATCCATTTGTGCTGAGAGAAGCAGCAGTCAAAGCCACCCATGGTGTTGGTTAATGGGGCACCATTATCATTGAGCACTCCCTGCTCAAAACTGGCAGTCACTCCCAAATTCCTGCATGGTTTACTTTCCAGTTAAGTCAGTGACCCAGATAAATTGTTTTACAGCTGAAGGGTAAGTTTATATCCTAAATTTAAGAGATTTGTCTTACTAGCATAGAATCCAATGACTCCAAAAAAGTCATTGTTAATTCTTAGTTCTAATTTTACCACCCAAGAGGCAACTGGGATTAAACCCATCAAATAATACAAGTGTATGTGGGAGAGGTGAGAAAGAAAGGTGCACCCTGAGAGGAATTTCACTTCAATATATCTAAAGAAGCCATACAAGGTGTGCTTATGGGGATAGTCATACCTTGACAACTGCTTTGCTTGGGACATCAAGTGGCTGCCACTCATTGTCCTGAAGCTTCTTCACATTATCAAATTTTTTATTCACATCTTCAACCTGTTGGTCACAGTTAAGGAAAGCAAAATAATACATTATAAAATAACTTTTATCCAAACAAGCACAGGAAATACCTCTCAAATACCTCTGAAGAAGCAGATCAAACTCTTATGCTTCCTGAAGAGAAATCCAAACCTATGACTAGGAGCACAACAAATCAATCCTGCATTTAACTACTCACAAACTCCTTTGCAGAGTGCTGATTTACAAATACTGTTGAGAGCCCTTTTGATAATTCAGATTATATTTCATTCTGAAACTAAACAAAGCATCAACAGAGGAAAAGAGATGAAGGTTTTCTACCACCTAAGCTCAGCCCTAAATAGAATTATTGTAGTTTCTGCATTATTCTCATACTGAAGCATGGAACCCCTACTTTTCAGGTGAGCTCCAGGAATTTTTCAAAGACTAGGAGGTAGACATTGTGACTGTATCCTCACTCCAAAACAGAATAAGATTTGGCTAAACATATTCATTTCAGAGACAGACAAGAGACACAGGCCACAAGAAAACACAACAGAAGAATTGGTCCATTAATTATAAGTCATAGTATCCCAACTGCAACTATTCACTGTCACAAAGTGTTAAAAACAGGGACCTGCATTTTTTACATTAAAGATAAAAAAATAGAACCTGAATATTAAAAAAAAAAAAAGTTTCAACACTTGGTTCATAAATAACTCCATCAGTTTCATCCCACGAAGTTAACATGCAAGTACATACCTGAAAATTAATCATATCCCAAAATCCATCCAGGTCTG
Source organism: Trochalopteron elliotii (assembly GCA_024734555.1). NCBI lineage: Eukaryota > Metazoa > Chordata > Aves > Passeriformes > Leiothrichidae > Trochalopteron > Trochalopteron elliotii. The sequence continues at coordinate 1,605,841 of JANPWX010000667.1, forward strand.
TACAGGTTGTTTCTTTTTCACCTCGTTTAAATTCACAATTATCAACCAGTCCTTCAAACTGTTTGAACCTTTCTCCTATGAGCAGCCTGGTCTGACCAACTGTGCTGCGAATCAGGTCTTTAGCTGGTGGCAGCAAGAAAAAAAAACAATCCAGGACATTTTGGATAAATAAAAGTGTTTGAGGAGTCTGGAATTTGTTGTCCCACCTATTGCAAACCTGCAGTTCAATTCAGATGGAGCTTTGCTGTCCATTGAAATGTTCTGAAGTTGCTTCTTTAAAAAAATAAAATTACTCTCTCAAGCCTTAAAGATAAGCATTTCTGGAGTCATCTCTATTTTCCCAGATAAGGGCTTATCTTATCCCACATTAAAAACTAATCTTAGTTTTAAAAACCAGCTTGCTTAAAGTTCATATATTTAAATACACTTCAGATTGGCAATAGAACAGCTACTTTGATGTGCACTTCATTCACTTTATCAATCATCATCACTGCAAGGGCTACACAAATTTTAGGAATAGGAGACACTTTGTATCTTGGGGCAGATACACCTCTAAACTTTGTCTAGGACAGCTTTGCAGATTTTGTTTTTTGCTATTTTGCAAACAGCAGATACATGTCCTTCCCTCTATCCCATTCCCCCTTCTGGTGCCTGTTGCAGCTCACTCTTACCATCCTCTGGAATGTCCAGCTCAAGGTTTCCTTCCCACTGCAGGCACTGAGACAGCAGCCTCTCTGTCTCAGTCTGAAGAATGTTTCTGAAAATACAGGGATAGAGAGAAAAAATAAGGATTTGGGGAATTTCCTGACTTGTGGCTGTTCATGGTTACTATCTCTTTCTCAGAGAAGCCACAGCTCTTTGAGCTGAAGATCAGATTGTTTTATTTTGCTGAGTGGCTGAGGTATGATTTCCTTTCTGCTCCTTTCAAGCTCATGATCCTCAGGACAAGGTGTTAAGTTTCCAGAATTTTACATTCTTTCCTTGCACTTAAAGCACAAAAAGGAAGACAGGAATGTCTGCTTGCTCAGGTCACAGCTGACAGACACCAATTACCACTAAATTAAGCTGATCTTTAGAAGAAATCTCATTATTCATATTAAGAACCTTCAAATGGACACCAGGGAAGTGAAACAAGTGAACCCAAACCTGAAATAGGGCACATCATGCTCTTGCTCTCTTGTATCATCTGACTCCACTGCAAGTGCTGTTGAGACAGGAGTTGTTTTGTTTGATCCCTGAGTGGAAGTTCTCTCATCTGATTCACCTGCTGAAAAGCATGGAAGGAATTTGTTCAGAATCTGGTGGGAATTCAAAGCATTAGAATAAATGACATGTGAACTTCTTACCTCCTCCTTTCAAACTTGTGGTCATTTGCTGCTCTTGAATGCCTTTAACAGAAGGTGTAGTTTGACTTTTTAAATCGGGCTTTGGTACTTTAGTTTCACTGGATTTTTCAAATATTTTGCTGGAAACAAACCCAAGTACATTTAGTTAAGACACATTGAGAAAGTGACATCAAATATGGCCAATTTCACAGAAATGCACAGTTTAGAAGGCAAACCTCCACACAACATTAAAGAATTCAAATAAATAAATCTGTGCAGATAGAAACAGGGCAGAGTCCTTGACAGCTGCTCCTGAGGCATGGACAGAATTATGGATTACATCAATATCTGCTGTTGTGTTAAGTCCACATTTAAGCAATGATAGAAACCACATAAGGATCAGCTGTTACAGCACCACAACACTTTGTTACAAAATGAATCTTTCCACAGAAAAATGGTTTTTTTGCAGCCCCACAGAGATTTTCACTTGCATTTTAGGCCCCATTAGAAGGAAGAATCTTACACTGGAGATTTTGAAAAATTCCACACAGCACTGGGTGTCAAAAAAGCATTTGCCCTTGAGGGTGACATGGGTGTCACAGTGTAGGTTGCCAATCCACTCAGAGGCTGAAACACAAAGTTTTGAGGTGCAAAGGAACGTGTTCTGGGTCTCCTTGGAGAAAAACTGTTGTTTTCCACTGAGGTTTGCTCTTGCTGAAGTTCTACTGGCATTGAGTGTTCGGAATCAGCTGCAGAACTTTTCACCCCTGGATCCACTCCAGCATTTGTCTCCACTTCATGTTTAGAAGAAATTACCTGTAACAGCATAGATAGACAAAGCAAATCATTAAATCAATCATGTGTTTGCAATAGGCATGGGCTGAATTATGAGTGTCTGAAAGCCACCAGGAAGGGACCAGCTTAAGGTAAATCAGCTCCTAAAAGAGCACACCTGGGCTGAAGTGATGAGTTGCCAAAAACTCCAATTATTTTTGATACCTGCAAATCATTCTAGAGACAGAAGTAACACTTCACTACAAAGAATGCAACAATGCACTCCAGGGGTTAAAGCAGAACACCTCACCTACCAAAATAATAATTCAAATTGGCAAATGCTTGCTCCCACTGCTAGAAAAAAAAAGCTTTAAGGTGGTAAAATCCTCAAGAGCAGAACTACTGGCTCCAAATCCAACTAGATCTGTTGAATAATCATAGTTTATTCCCATACTCCAATCCAAAGACTGAAAAACAAGCTGGAATAGGCTGAGAGCTGAGGAATGCAACCCAAGGCAAGTGCAGTTAGCACCACAGAATGTCATTAAAAGAGGAGAAAAAAATTAAACAATAATTCACATTCTTATGAGATGAGTGACCTGATAGTCACACAGAACACATTTCTGAGATACCTAATTGAGATTGTTAGCTCAAACCAGCCAGAAAAACTTTGGGGTGTTTTTCAAGAAAATATACCTCTTCAATCCACTGAAAGTCTTGTTATACTTCAGCCACCTCTGCTAGGAATGTAAACCTTGAATTTTGCTTTTAACCAGCCTTTTCAAATGAGCTGCCTGTGGTTACAGCAAGAGTTTCCCAACTGGCAAGGACTCCTGCCTGTGGAGAGGTGTTTGTCCAAGGAAGATACAAGTGCTCTTACCTCCTGTTTGGGTGTGATTACACAATCTCAAACACACTAAAGCATAGCTGCAGTTACAGGAACAAGGGGGAGATGGGAGGTGTGAGAGGGAAGAGTGGAGCAAAAGGAAAAAATCCTGGACATCTCTTGCACAGAACTGTCTGCACACGAATGCATAAAAAAATTCTGCAAGTGATGACACCAAGAACCACAATGACTGCCTTCAGCTGTAAATCATGCAGAGACTAGTGTTCTACCTTGCAGAAAACAGCATTTCCAGCTTTATTTTTTGGTGGTTCAAAACCTAAAATGGTGTTTATTTCTTAGCTTCCAGAGCCTCACATTGTTACCTGAGCAGGAAAAGGATCCATTCAGAATATACTTCAAAAAGGAAGGAACTGCACAAAATTTACAGCTGCTTGATTAAACCAGCAAAGCAGTACTTTTTTTTTTTAATCAGATATATGTCATGCAAGAACTTCTTGTCTATTTTAAACCATTGTCCAGATCTTGATTAGTAATCACATCACCCATCAGTCACATCCATATCCATGGGGGGATCCTTGGGGTTGTCCTGTGAAGGGCCAGGAGGATTGGGATGATCCTTGTGGGTCTTTTCCAACTCACAGTACTCTGTGATTCTACACGAGCACTAAATTTGATCCTAATATTTAAAATATGGCAGTGTCAATACATACAACTCCTTCCCAAATTCTAGCTTATTAATGAAATTACTGCTTTTATGCTTGAGCACTTCAGCTACAATGACAATGACACAGTTATTGGCTCTTAAATCAGTTTTACTGCTTTTCCATTTCAACTGTTACATGACCTACCTTTGTGGGATCAGGTTTGACAGCTTTCTTCTGCTTTCCTGTGTTTGCTGCCTTTCTCTGTGATTGGTTACCTGCAAAAAGAGACACTCCCAGAGGTCAAAAAGGCATCTGATTAATGCAATCTTTCACCAAAACACTGCCATAAAAATCCAGTTGCTAAAGACAGGGAGAGACTTTTTATTTCTTGGGTGGGAGGTGGCTAAAGGGAAGAAATGGCATTGCAAAAGCTCATTCAAAAGAAAACCTGGCCTAGGATTTAACAGTTTAGTAACGGATTCATTAAGTCATCAATCTTTAGATGTTGCCATACAGTAAAAATAAAAGTCACCTTATCTCCAAAAAGGTTAAAGAGAGAGTGTCAAGCCAATTTGAGTTTAGATTTTTAATTTCTATATGGCACAGGAGTTCTGTTGGTGGACTGAATTCTGGCAAACAGGAAAACACAGACAGAGAAAATTCCTAACCTGAAGAGCAAAGGCTCTCATCTCTTCCAGAGAGGTTCCTGCCTACACATTTAATAATTACATGGCCATAAACAGCCACACACCAAAGTGCCAATCTTCACCAGTTCTGGCTTAGTTCTTTGAGTTTGTAATCACCATGTGGACATGGATGCTCCACACTGATGGGTGTGTGGGAAACTGCCCAGTGTTGGTTCCAACATGTTGATGTAGATATTACACTAGTGCTCCAGACAAGAGTCTGAGTGATCCAGCATTTAATCCTTTTCTCAGATGATAATTTGGCATGAGTTAAATGCAGTTTAAGGTACACAACCCTGCCTCACTTACCAGCAGCAGCAGCAGTTGGTTTCAGCATCTGCCTGGCTGCAGAGGCAGCTGCTCTGGTGACTCTCCCACTTGGGGCTGGTTGGGCTGCAGTCTGCAACACTGCAAGAGAGATGAATCCCAGAGATGCCAGGTTTAATAAGGAGCTGCACTCAAGTAAGAACTGAAAGTTTCCATTTTGTAGAAATCAGAAAAATGCACCAGCAGTTATCAGTTGCATGGGTTTGGCAGAATGAACAGGGTTGGGAAGTTTTGGTCAGTTCAGTGCACAGCCTGGCCTTGGCATCCAGGCAATGCACTGAGGGATCCTGACTGGAGCTGGTTTTACTGTACAGGCCCATCCAGGCACCAGAGCCCTTAAGAAATGCTTCCCACTGCTCCCTGAAATCAGAGTCCAGGCCTTCCCTGTTTTACAGATGAAGTTTTTTAGAGTAATATCTTTGCCATGGTTATTTGCATAGCTGGAAGCTTAAGCAAACCATTGGTGTAACAAAGTGATACCCTGGCCATTATATGAAAGATTTCCAAGGTCAGGATTTAATGAAATCTAACAAAGTACTCTTAGGACTAATTGGCTCTGAAATATTTTATAAAACATGACAAGTTCATGCACTGTATTATCCATCTTAATCATTTTCATCTTTGTATTTTAGCACTGTTTCTAATAGGCTTTTAAAATGACAGCATTTTCCTGCACAGACAAATTTCATGGGAGCTCTTTACTCCATTCCCTGTGTGTCTGAAATCCCCACTTGGTTCCTGTTAATGCTATTCCCATCTTTAATGTCAAGCTGTGATTCTGTAGAAGCTAGAATGAAAAGTTGGGAAAAAATTACTGGGTAAATAACTACAGCATTGGATTTATCAAACATTCACATCCCAAAGATTTTTATGTTGGTGTTTCACAGAATCACAAAATGGTTTGGGTTGGAAGGGACCTTAAGGATCACCTCATTCCAACCTCCCTGCCATGAGCAGGGAAGTTTAAGTACATATAATGCATATCCTTGATTCAGTACAAAAGAAAGAATCAATTTTAGAAAGGAAAAATCAATGGATTTAGAAAAAGAAATAATCAATGGATGACCATTTTGCAAAAATTAAACGTTTTAATTGTTATATCAAACACTAATAATACATCTTTTCAGTATTCAGCAAAGGCACTACTGAAATTTATTTAAATAAAGGTCTGCTGCTTGCTGATTTGATTAGATTAATGATGTGAAAGTCATTTCACTCTGCATTACTGAATATCTTGCATTAACATCAACATTCCACATGACTTGGTTGTATCTACTTAAGGATATCACTGAGCTATGAGGAAGAGTTTCTGATCCAAATATTTCAATTCCTTAAAAGTGGCACAGGTTAGGGGTTTTCTTTAATTGCTGTTTTCTTAACAAATGTCTGTAATTGTGGCACAAGAAGTGACAGACACAGAAGGCACTTGCTCTTTTCTAACAGCAGTCACCTGTGATATTCTTCTTGAGGCAAACAGAAACCTCTGCACAGCTCCAGCAGCTGAGGCATCTGGCAGCTGTGCAATTTGCCCACTGACCTGTTTCTTTTCCCTCTCCCAGGGGGAATAATCAGTAACCAGGACTCTCAGGACCCTGCATTCCATTTCCCCCAGCCTATGGAGGCAAGAAGCTCATGTGACTCCTGGAGCCACACACTTGATAATCTGCCAGCTGCTGCCCTTGGTAGGAATGACCACCTTAAAATTTCCTACACCCAAAAATGTGGATCTTTCCTCCTAAAAACCCCAACTTTCAGGTTAATTTCCATACCTTTCTCTTTTTCAGCCACTTTGACTGTACCCATCTGTTTATGTCCTGCCTGTGTAGGGTGCACGCTCTGCCCATGGGCACTGGCCTACAAGAAAAAAAAATCAGGTTTTTTGTGAAGTATCAGATTTCCAGAAATTCAGCAGCCCAATTTATTTCCTCATCCATCTATCCTAGATTACACTAAAGGAAAAAGTCAAATAATTTGGCACAGGGGGCTTTAAAAAGTCATTAAGGGTAACTTAAACACAATAAGGATAACTCAGATTGGTTTAGGGATATGTTATCATGCATTATCCAACTAGTTAATAAATTGTCAGAAAAAGAATGAAGAAAAATATTTAAGCAACAGTTTAATTATCTTGAAAAACTTGACTGAAAAACAGATCTGGAAAACCTGTGCTCTTTTCTGCTTACACTGATCTAATCAAACTTGTAAAGATACTACCCTGAGTCTGAAATTGCATCCCTTTCTATAAATTTGTTCACTGAAATTTATATATATATAAAACAAACCGTAGAGGACTTAGATGCAGTTGGTACCAGAATTGGTACCATAGTTTTTCCTTCTTGGATCTTGGCTTTTGATCGAGTAATCCTCCCAGAGAAAGCAGGAGCTGCCTGGAAACATCCCCAAGGAAATGAGAGTTAATAAACTCCTTTTTCCCCTTGTCACTGAGAGCAAGAAGCATAAATGTGAAAAACAACATGTCTGTGCAAAATGGGTCAAGTGTGCAATCTGGAAAGCTTTCAAAGCTGAGTTGACTAAATATGAACAAGTTACTAGTTCTAAAATAACACAGCTCTTTCACTTGTGGATGAATCATTCCAGTTTTTGAACTGAATGTAATCACAAATACAAAAACCCACATATCATTAGTACTATTTCCAGCTTTGTTTAAGGAAAAGAATGAGCCAAATTACTCCCTTATCATAACAAACATTAGGAAAGCACTTGCAAAATAAACAGCTTATTTGGAGTAACACACACATCTCGTACACAAACAGCAATTTAAACGGAGTACACAGATGCAATTCATTTAGGTATAAAACATTACCCTGTTTTCCTTCTCTCTTGGCTTTGCCACTGCTGGTTCCTCAGCAGCAAGTGCAAGGAATCCAGGTGCAGCTGGTCTGTAGAGGCCAACCTTGAACACCCCTTTTTTTGCTTTCTCCCTCTGCTCCTGTAGTTTGCGAAGCTCCTTCTCCTCCTTGTAGCGCTGCAGCATCTCCCTGCGCTCGTTCATCCTCTTGGTGGCTGCATCTGGGGCTTGTTCTGCAGCAGACACAGAACACAGATGAGTTATAAAATCATCAGGATGTTGTTGAGCCAACAAGAAGGCAGAAATTTCCAATAAACTTTTCAGAGCTGGAAGAGGAATGTAAATCAAAGAGCAGAACCGACTGGAATCTCTAAATCGTTTTCACTCTTCCCACTTAAAAGGGAATTCAGTGGTAAAATTCAGCTTACAAATTGACTTCCCCAAATCTCCACCTGAGGATTACTATAAATTCGCTCCCATTTCACAGGCTTGCAAAGTTACTGGTATGAAAATTAACACTTCAACCCCTTAGTTGGTTTATTTGTACCAGTTTCTCTATTCAAACACTTGCAATGTCATTGAAAACTAAGCTTTAGATACCAAAGTCTGACTCAGGCTGAGAATAAATGAGGCAGAAATTATATGAAAGAATAAAACCTTAAGATGATGCCAAACTTGAATTATGTCCACCTGAAAAATTAATATCCACTTAAAGTTGCTACTTATGAAAGATAATCAAGACAAATGTATTAAATTTCATATTTGGTATTATTACAAACAGACTGTACTCCAATAATCTTTAAAAAATTACTATGCTGCAATAATCTGCTATCAAAATACTAAAGGTGAAAGTAGTTCTAAAAAAACCTGTTAACATTTTTAAAATATTAACTTAATTTCTTAGACCACAAGCATCCCGGAGAGCCAAGGGACAGAATTCAGCATATCTGCAGGCCCTATTTTCTGAGAGGAAAATAAGTTGTCAAAAACTAGCCATTTTCAAAACAAAATCATACTATGCATTTACCCATTAATAATCTTATATATAATATAAAGTTGCCCATTGCTAAGCACACTTTAAGCACATGACAGGCATCAGTTAGATGGCATTTTAGATTGGAGTTTTTCACATCTTAAAGGACAAAGCAATCACAAAGGCACTTCCTATTGAATATTAATAACAAAAGGCATTCTTCCTTTAGCTGTTGCAGCCAAATCAGAGCAAAGCTTCATTCATACCACTGGAACAGTGAGGAGGGTATAATACAGCTGTACTAAGCTTTTATTGTCTTGATTTTAACACTTGGAAAGGCTGATAGGGTTTTAAATCTTAAACTTTTCTGTCAAATTAAAATGTTGACTGCTAGTGGGTTTCTGTGATAACACCACTAAACCTACTTATATTTTTTAACATTTAAAAGTAAAAAAGGTCTATAAAAAAGGCAAATCTTTACTTACTCTGTTTCACACTGCTGTTCTCTTGAGAGCACAATTCCCTGGTTTCCTTGAGGTCAGAAATTCCCCTGTCCTTGGAGAGCTGAACGTTGACATCTGCCAGCCCAAACTGCCGGCCCTTCTGGAAGAGCTTGTGCCTGTTCTCCTTCTGCAGGATGGATTTCCTGCGGGCAACCTTGGTCCTCAGGGCCTCTGTGCTCAAATCCTTCTTGTACCTACTGGCAAACTGGGAGGTGGCAGCCATCCTGATGACCTGAGACAACGACCACAGGGGTTAGGAAAACACTGGCACCATTTGTTTCCCATTTTTGTTAAAGTTCACACGTTACGAGCAAAGCCCTGAGTTCTTTATTTCTGTATGTGACCAGAGAAAACTCAAACAACAACTTCAGCAATGGCTTTTTCAGCAATTTCTCATTATTTTTCTTCATTCCAGGGACCAGTTCTGGTTGTCTGATACAGAATTAGGAGGGGACACTGCAGCCATGCCTGGAATTGGCTGGGCTGCTTTTCTCCACAGCTGTTTTCCACATTAAGGAGATGAGCAAGTAAATGACAAGGCTGTAAGGACAATACTTGGAAAGCAACATTCCATTTAGATTAGACCTATCTGATAGCAAGGAATTTTGCAGCAGAGCACTAAGAACCAGGATGTAACTGCAACATAATAGTGGTTATTTCCAACAGCATTTTCCCCCATGTTTTTTAACCTGAGGAAGCCTTTAAGCCAATTGTCAGTAGTTTTGCACTTGCTGTGCTAACTGTACCTAAAAGGGCTCCAGGAGAGGTGGAGAGGGACATTGGGCAAGGGCCTGGAGTGACAGGACAAGGAGGAATGGATGTAAACAGACAGAGGGCAGGGTTAGATGGGATATTGGGAAGAAATTCTTCTCTGTGAGGGTGGGGAGGCTCTGGCACAGGTTACCCAGAGAAGTTGTGGCTGTCCTATCCCTGGAAATGTTCAAGGCCAGGTTGGATGGGGTTTGGAGCAACCTGGGATAGTGGAAGGTGTCCCTGCCTGTGGCAGGGGATGGGAACAAGATGGGATTTAAGGTCCCTTCCTACCCAAACCCTTCTGGGATTCTGTTATCCTCTGCATCCCCACTGAAACCTGTCTTCCACCTCAGCCACTGCCTTTCACTCATCTCATCTTCCACCACTAACAGGAAACTGCTTTACAATAAGCAGGGGGACACAGCTAAACTAAACACCCAACAGTTATTAATCCATTGGTAATTTAGTCATTTACTGAGGTTCTTCATTTCAGGACAGCAAGAAGGAACTGTCAGTGAACTGAACTGAACCACTTTGACAATGGGTGTACAGGATTTCTAAAAGTCCATCCCTTCACATCTATGTGCTACCAAAAGCCAAAAACTCAACCAGCAGCACAGCTGGAAAACCCAAATGTTAGAAGAAAAAGCAGTGAAATAGAAATAATGCAGAAATAAAGGACATATTTACATATGGGAAAAGCAGCCAAGGAGAGAAGCTGAGCTCTTGGAAGAAGGAATACAGGCCCAGCTTGTTTAGATGTCATCAGTGCTGGCAGTGGCAGCTCCCTGTTCCTCACTTCATGGAGGGGAGAACTTGCACCAACAGCACCTGCACAACCTCCTGGAATGGCTTGGAACAGATACTGGACAGAAACCTAAATCAGTGCATTCTGTCCCTTTTTTTTTTCTGATATGTTCAGTGCTGCAGGAGAGGAAAAAATAGTCCATGGAAGTTAAAGAGCAAGGGGGAATAAAAATCCAAACTCAAATCAGGGACTGGATCTCCTCCACACAATCCTGGAAGAGCTGGTTCATGTTAGCACCACCTGATTTGTGAATATCTTGCACCCCAGCTTTCAGAAATTGATTAAAAATGCCACTTAATGATGAGTGCAAAAAAACTCCACTGCAGTTCATAGGTCATATTTGCCCTGCTTTACATTCAAGTGATTAAGGGAGGTTAATTCATGAGCATCTCCAATAATCATATGTGAGCTGATCCTGCTAGTAATTACAGAATTAGTCATTACAGAATTGTTAGTAATTACATGGCATTACAGAAAGCCATAAAGAAAACAGTGGGAATACACCTCTACTATCTGTGTCCTAAAAGCAGCAAACTTTTGAGCCCAGTGGATGATAAATACTCCTCAAAGCAGCAGTTTAGTCTCTACACTCCTTTTTCAGGACTAAGTTTCTAAATTTACCCTTAGACATGTTCTTTAAGTACAGCAAGGTTATCAGTGATATCTGTGGGCTCATTAAAAATGTGTGTCGTGCTCAATATCCCAAAGATGTGTTCAGAACAAAAATACCTGTCTCCTTTTCTTCCCAGGTTACTGTTTCTGTGGAGTATCTTCGCAAACAGGAGCCTAGAAGATTAACCGGCATTTAAATCGGCATGAACTCAAGAGAAGACTATTAGCAAGAAAGGGACAGAGGGCTTACACAAAAGGTTTGCGACTGGCTAACATATAGTACCAAAAATTAAAGCTGATCATTTATTCTAATAAATGAAGCGAAGGGAAAGAGGCACTTTTGACCAACAACACCCAAAGAAAAGGGCAACATGAGCATGAAAACATTTAGGTGCTCTTTTAGACTGAATAGTGAGAAAATAGAGAAGAGCAAATATCGCTACGTTTAAAGCGGGTAGAGACTGGGTAAAACCTGGACTCAACGGTTTCGAGCCTGGCCCCGGGGATCGGACCAGACTGTCGGGCACTGCCCCAGACCCCGCGATGTGGGGTCGCCCCAGGATTGTCCCCTCAGCCCCTTCCCCGCCAGCGCCTCCGGCTGCTCCCACCCCAACCCAGAGAAAAAGCACCGCTGCCAGCCCCTCGCCAGGCGAGGCCTCCCGCCAGGACCCCTTAGGGAGCACATTGCCGGGGAGTCAAGGTCGTTCTGAGCCCTCAAAGCCCCTCCAGGAGTCCCAAATCCCGCCCTGGGACCCTCAATCCCGCCCCGGGCCCGCCATTACCTGCCCCGGGCCCGCGCGCCGCGCAGCCCCCTCCGCGCGCCGCCCCGCCTCGCTTTCAAATCTCACCCGCCAACGCTCATTGGCCAGCCCCGGACCGCCGGATCCCATTGGCTTCACCCGCGGCCGGTGATTGGCAGCGCCGGAACCCCACAGCGGCTTGCTTATTGGTCGCCCGATGGTCGCTCTTAATTTCTATTGGCTAATCGGGAAATTTTCCCGCCCACGCTTGCCGCTCATTGGCTGGTGGTGTGAGGGAGGGGAAGCCGCTGAGGGCGCGGGGGCCAGGCCAGGCCAGGCATTGGCGTCCCGCGGGGTGCGGGGTCACTGAAATGGCGGCCGGGGTCACCTGTGCCTGAGGGTCACCTGTGCCCGAGGGTCACCTGGCTCCGGGGTCAGCCCAACCTGGCATCGGTTTGGGTTTGCAAAGCCCTCACTCCCACCGGGACCCAGGGACAGTGATGAGCCCTCCCTGCACCCACAGAATCCCCAAACGGACAAGGCTGGAAGGGACGCCAGTGGCTCCTCTGGTGCAATCTCCCTGCTGAGGCAGGGTCATCCCAGAGCCAAGGGCACAGGATTGTGTCCAGACGGCTCTGGAATGTTCCCAGTGAGGGAGACTCCACACCATCTCTGGCCTCTGTTCAGGGCTGGGTCACTGGACAGGGAAGTTCTTCCTCATGTTTAGGTGGAACTTGTGGGCATCAGTTCCTGCTCGTTCCTCAATGGTGTCACTGGGCCCCACGGAGCAGAGCCTGGGCCCTGCTCTGAGCCCTCCCTGCAGACACTGGCAGACAAGGATCAGGTCTCCTCTCGAGCCTGAACAGCCCCTGCTCCTTCAGCCTTTCCTCATCAGAGAGATGCTCCAGTCCCGCTGTCGTCCTCCCCTGCACCCACTGCAGGAGCTCCACGTCTCGCCTGAACCGAGGAGCCCACAAGGTCTGTTGTCCACACCTTAATATCTGCATTGTGTCACCTCCTGAGGAGCCGAAGCCGCGTCTCCACAGGTCTGAAAGGGCCACAAACACATTATTAAAATGTTTTTTATTAACGACCCTGCCATACCCGCATCGCACCAACCCCGCGCTTTGCTGGGGTGGGTTGTGTTTAACACCGTTCTCAGCTACTGGAGAGTTCTGTATTTGTTTATGAGTGGTAGCCTGGGAAATTCAAATGCTAACAGGGGAACCATCCGCTTGGTGGCACTGCAAAAATGGGGACGGTTTTTGGAGGGAAAAAAAAAAGGGTTTGGAAACGGGAAACTGCTGAGCAGCAGGAACGGTGGTCAGCGGCGGAGAACAGCCATGCCCTTCCAGCAGGCTGAAAATGTAGGATCCCCTCTGGCATTACACAAATATATCAGTAATTTTGTATGTAAATGCGATTTTAAGACAGCAATAAATGGATTAAGCACCACAGTAAGAGCACGGAGCTGTTCCCCACGGCAACGATCAGAGTGAGTGGCTCTGGGTGTCCCAGACTGGAGCAGTCGGGGAAAAGTCACCCCCTGTTTCTGCACGGACTGACAAAGGTTACAGCAAAGGTTACAAATATTGACCATCCAGCCTAATCCTACAGTCATTTATTCGCTGGAGGTAATAAAAGATCAGCATGGAGGTTATTGAGTACTGCCAAAGTGATGGTTTGAAAAAGATCCAATTAAACAGAACCACAGGAGCTCAGATCTGAAGAGTGTACAGAGTCCAATCCAATGCAGTCCTCAGTGTTTGCTGGCTTTTCTTACTCCACTTTTTCTCCTGTGGCAGAGGAATTTGAGGACATTCAGCAATTCTACCTTATACCAGCATATAGTCCAATGAGGTGAGCCATGCTGAAACACAAGTTTTAGGGAGAAAGTGATTTTAGGAAGTCGTCATTTCAACCAAAAATCTTTTCTTTTTCTTACTGCATACCTGAATATGCTGAAACAATACTTGTTTGCTCCTTGGAGCGTCTGGACTGGCACCTTTGCTCATTTCCACTGTTCTCGGTGTGGATACAGAATTTAGGAAGCTTTGCTACAGCCTGGCCTTAATCTCAGGAGCTCAAATAACAACAGGAGTGATGATGGGCCCTTGAGGAACCCGAGTAGCTGCCCTGGGTTTGCAATGCACCTCTGCAGGTGTTACCTGAGCCAGGTAAGTTACAGCCAGAATGGGTTTCCTTAACGTGCTGCAAACACCTTCCACTGACAATATTTAGGTCACCACAAGAGTCTGGGTGTGTCTGAATAACGCCAAGGTTTTAAAGTGCTGTGATGTCACTTCAGATAAAACACTCTAATCAGGTGTTTTCCAGCCAAATTCCTGATTGCTCCTGATTTTATTGTGCTAAGAGAAATATTGTGTTAAGAGGAATAAACATATTACCGTTTCATAGAAATAAACAGGGGATATGAATTTCTAAACTCATTTATCCTCTGCAGATATTAGCCATGCCTGAAAGGTTAAAACTCCTTGTTCTCATACAGACCTGATGATTTTATGATAATATCCCATTTTTGCCACAGAGCTTTGAGAACCAATTTGAATTTCTTTATTTCTTGGCAATATAACTGTCATTATCCCATACATTCTGTACTGAGGAGATCATTATGTGGCAATCTGCTAACTTGCTCTTTCTGCTCTTCATTCCTACACACAGAATGTTGTTCTTTGTGAAGGTGATTCTCCCCACCCTTGCACAAATGAAGAGCAATATGGACTATGTAGGGAAATCTTATCCTCAAATTTAGCCCTGAAATAATTACATCTCCTGATCATGTTTTTGGTGAAAGTACAGGTAAATAAAAAAATAAATATATAAAGCTGTACCCCACAGCCACTTGCATGCAAAGAAAGTCCTCTGTAGGCAAAGTAAGACACTGCAGAGGGCACAGGTTGCCAAATTAAATTGATAACCTCTCAATCAAGTATTGAACAGCAAATTCATCATGATGCATTGGCTGCTGTTCCCACTTCTGCTCAAGCTTTTCATCTGAAGTGGTTGCTAGTTTAAAAACCAGAACAAATTCTAGGAGCAGAAAATAGAAGTAAAATTCCTGTCTTTGAGCAACCAGGGAACACAGTAAAGCCTCTTGCTCTGTTCTGTGAGGTTTATTTTGCTCTGCAGCCCATTTTTACCAGGAATTGGGAGGCAGCCACCCCCCAGTGCCTCAGCCTGGGAGGAGGGCATGGTCCAAGCAGGTGGAGGGAAATGTTTGGTGTTGTTTCACCTGGATGAGTCTGGAGAGTCTCTTCCCTTTCCTGGGCATTTCTCCACCACCCCCACCAGCACATACAACAAACAACATCAAATGTAACCTTGACACCCACGGTGTTAACCAGAAATTGTTATTGCTCCAATCCTTCAAAGAGCACTGACAAGACTCCCAAACCCCAAAGTGTGGGATCCTGAGCTGATGGAAACACCTACACTGGCTGTGCAAAGTGACTCTAACACAACCCTCCTTTGACATTTTTGATGTTTCCTTCTCTCTGCTCCCAGGTGGGAGTTTCCATTTGCCCTTGGGAAGTGTCTCTCTCTCTCTGGACTATAAATAGAAGGACGAGGTACCTGACTCGGGAGATTCTGTTGCACTCTGGCAGCTGATACCCAAAAGCTGGATGTTGTAGCACATTTCTAAGCTCCCAGCTTTCACAAAAAATGCAAACCAGCAATGTCAGCAGGCAAAGTGCAGTTGGGAACACAGCCTGAGTGGTTTTACCTCAGCATATCTGTACATCCTCTGTTATTTACGGGGTGTTTACACCAAATGCTCCCTGCTGCTACAGATTTCACTCACAAAGCTGCTCCAGCACTGCAGGTGAGAGAGTCCTCAGCTGGCTTCTTCCTTCAAAGCCTAAAGCCACATTCTTAAGGATATCACACTTTCCAAACTGACTCAACCCTTCTTAGTTTTCTTCCATGGTAAAGAGGGGAGTGGGAATTAATCCCAGAAGAAATGCTGGATTTAACCATAAACCAACCATAAGCTGAGTTGAGACCAAACTTTTTTTGTTTGTTTGTGGGTTTTTTTTTTGTTTGTTTTTTTTGTTTGTTTTGTTTTGTTTCCAGGGGCTTTGAGTGGGTTCCTTTGGGGAAATCGTGTTTTTATCCCCTTGAGCAAAAGCAGATGAAGAAACCACTTAATGGGGTGGGATTAGATGAAGTCTCAGCAGCAGGAAGCAGCTTTCTGAGTTAGGCCAAGACCATTACATTTTCCTCTGAAAAGAGCATCCTTTTCCCTGCTTGCACAATTATTCCAGCATTTTATTTTTCTTTTAATTTTGGCTGAAAACCTGTATCTTTTTTTGACATGTGGCTCCATTGCCCAGGAGCAGAACACCTCCTGTGGAAGCTGGATGGAACTGCTGGAGCTGTGTTTTCATGGTTGAAATGAATACAATGAGGGACAGTCTCTTCTCTTGGTTTAGAGACACAAAACTGTGGGGAATATGACTGCTAATCAAGATGGAAACAATAAAAGAGCTGTAAGGACTTGGGTAATCTTCCTTACTTTAACAGAGTTCAACTTCTCCAGGTCTCGATAAGATAGGACTGGTTTTCTTTATCTATTGTTTTTTTAATGTCCAAGGCTACTGAAATGCAGAAGGGCCAGATGGCCATTTAAGCTAAACAATGTGCAAAACCTTTCTTATATTATCACTAAATGCCCCGAGGGGGTGGGAGGACAAAGGTTGTTTAATCATTAGGAGTCACTTAGCAGCAAATGGCAGTTCACTGTCTTTATCAATTTACAATAAAAGATTGGGGCCGTATCTTTGTGGGGCCTTTTTCTAGTATGACAGGGCACATGTTTCATTGCCCTTTGAGTCATCTGGGGATATCTTGCATCTCACTGCATGTCACCAAACCCTGGGGCCATGCCAGTAAATAGTTGTGTTTTTTTTCCATATGCATTTGATCCTATACCAAAATACAGAATTTTCCCCTGGAACACAGGAAACCACTGTGTCAGCAGCAGCTAAATCCCGTTGTTGTTCTGTGGTTTGTTACAGTCCAGTGGAGAAAGCACTGGAGGGGTGAGAACAGTAGGGTCTGTTTTTTGTCCTGATGTAATAATTGACCTTCAGCAATTCAACTTACCTCTATCTTTCCTCCCACCCTATACAGCAGCCACAGTCAACAGGGGCTCCAGAGACTTTGGGAGGTTCATCTCAACCATCTGAGACACCATGTAAATGTGATCCTGGGCCTTGGCTAATTAGCTCTGCCCCTCATCAGGCCTGTCATGGCACAGTGCTGTGCTGACACACTTGCACTGCATTTTTAGCTTGAGAACAGTCTCAAGGATCAACTCTCAGCAGTTAGAGAGAGAGTAAATAGTGCTGCCCTCCAGCAGGTGAGGGAGTCATTGAGTCATAGAATATCCTGAGTGGAAAAGGACCCACAAGGTTCATCCAGACCAACTCCTGGCCCTGCACAGGACACCCCAACAATCCCACCCTGTGCCTGAGACCGTGTTCCAAACACTGAGCTCTGGCAGCCTTGGAGCTGTGACCCTTCCCTGGGGAGCCTGTTCAGTGTCCCAGCAACCTCTGGGGGAAGAACCTTTTCCTGATATCCAACCTAAACGTCCTCTGAACAGCTTCCTGCTGTTCCCTGGGCTGGAAAGGAACCAGGCCTTTTCAGCTGGCTGCCTGCTTCCATCTAAGTGGAAACGATTTGCCAAAATCTTTTAAGGAGAGGGGAAGCTCCTTCTTGTAGTAACCCTTTTAAGTTCAAACTACCGTCTGATGCCACCACTTAATTCCTCTTTTCCCAATGTTTCCCAATGCCTTCCCATTGTGTTTGTCTTTTGTTCTCAATACCTTTGGTTTCAGAGCATTTCTCCAGTGCCCTTCTCTTTCTCCCCGCAGGCTGAGACTTCTTTGAGCACCGCACAGAGAAGATGGCTGGGGTGACACTTGCATGACAAACCACTGCTGTGGATACATCTACAGCAGGGACAGCAGCTCATGTTTTCCTCTGCCAAGATGACAGCAAAGGGTATTTAGTGATTTTGCTGGGGAGGAAACGTTGGCAAAACAAGCTGGCACGGCTGGCATCACGCTGGTGGGGTTCCAGTAGGGAGAGACACTCCCAGTGACCTGCCTGCAGCTCTTTGGGGTGGACTGCCGAGGGAGGAGATGGAGTCACCATCCCTGGAGGTGTTTAAGGAAAGACTAGACATGGCACTCAGTGCCATGATCTGGTTGACAGGGTGGCGTTCCATCATGGGTTGGACTCGATGATCTCAGAGGTCATTTCCGACCTAATTGATTCTGTGATTCTTCTGGCCCTGCAGTCGGGAGTTCAGCAGGTTTCAAAGCCAGGAGGTTTCTCGAACGACTTTTTGGCCTCCTGTAGAGGGCCTTACAGATTTCTAGCTCGTTATCAGCAGACTAAATCCACTGATAAGCTGCCGGTGCCCCGCAGCGGGCTGGGAACTTGCACCCCCGTGGCTTCCAGTGCCACGTTGGTCGCTAAACCTCATCGGTGAGCTGCAAGCCCGGCACACCGACGAGAGCGGGGGAACCACGGGGTCGCCAGCGCCGGCAGCTGCCTTGGAACTCGCTGGCCTCGAGCAGGGACTCGCAAGGATCCGGGGAAGCGCCCCGAGCCGAGCCCATCCAACGAGTGTCTA
>JANPWX010000667.1:1624648-1686542 GCA_024734555.1 Trochalopteron elliotii
TTATCCTCTCGCTTTATTCTGTCCGCGCTCCCGGCCTCACGGGGGGTTTTGTGGTGCTCGCTCCCCGGCACCGCTGGCAGCGCTGCCGCGGCTCTCCTGGCCCGGCGGGTCGGACAGCGGGAACCCGGGAGCGGTGCCGTGTTCCCCGCACTGCCCGGTGACCGTGCGGGGCGCGGAGCATCCCCGCTCCCACGCGGTTGCGTAACGCGCTCGTCCCACGCGTGCCCGGGGAGAACCGAGCTCCCCCTGCGTCCTGCGGGTCAGTCTTTTCGGGGACCTTATTTTAAAAGCAACCGACCCCCCCCGTTCTCCCAAACGGCGTGTTTTCCCCCTCAAATTTTAGTCTCCTGAGTTGCGGTCACTTCCTCGTTGTGTTTTTTTCTGCACGGCTTCCCCCCGTGGTTCATGCATCGATCAGCCGCCCTTGAGAAGGGAGGGGTTGTGAACTCGCTAAACATAAAGAGTGATCCGAAAAGAGCTTTAATGAGACACGTTTACATGGTGTCTCAATATTAGATATTGTGGTAATTCTTGAATAACGCCTTCACGTGGGGATGGCGTAAGAACCTCAGGAAAGGTTAAAAGTACAATTACAGTGGAAGTGATTTCTTCTCGGAATTACTTCCTCCAAGGCCTTACTCGAAACAATAAGCGTAGCTTTTAATTTCTTCACTAAACCGAGGTTATTGACTTGTGCCATGCGGCTCCCAGTTGGAAAAATCTGCTTGGGTTAGCCGGACAAGTGGGTCTGAGGCTCGTCCTGCGAGGTGCTTCGTACAACGCCCAGCAGCCGCGTGTCTCTGCTCTGTTTTTAAATAACTGGCTCGGATGGGGCTGTAAAGCTCAGCCGCAGCAGCCCGGAGCGTGGTGCGGGCTGTAAAATCCGCCTGCGAGGCCGTGTAAGTACTCCAGGGGCTGGCCCTGCCCTGCTGGGCGCTGTCCTGGCCGTGCCACAGCGCTCGGCGTCCAGTTTTGGTGGCTGGAGATATCCAGGGGAGCTGTGGAACAGGCGAACGTGCGGCGCAGGCTCCAGCCGAGAGTCTTAATGAGTGTTTTGCGTAGCGCTTCGTGTTTTCTCGGATGAAAGGTTTTACATAATTGGCCATTATAATTGTCTGTCACCCCTAGAGAAGAGCAAAAAAAAAAAAAAAGAAAACCCTTAAAAAAAACAAGCGTGGAGGTAGGTAGTTGTCTTAAAAGTCCAAAGTCTAAATGCCTGTAGGTTGTGCGTGCTGTTACTGCTCAGTGTGGAGGCAGCAAAATGACTGAGCAAAAAAAAAAAAAAAAATTAATCTAATTCTGACCTCCTTTTGAGCCATTTGATCAGCGTCGTTGGGACAAACGACATCGTGCTTGTGTTTGAGCTGCTTGTTCTTGGGTGCCCAGAAGAATTCCTAATGTGACTCTGGTTCTACCGGTGTTAATGTCAGTTGAGTTTTTTCTTTTTTTTTTTTCCCCCTTCAAATCTTAACTGGAAGCCTTTTACAGTGTTTTGATTCCTTTTTAATAAATGGCTAATCCCTTGCTGCAGGGGATGGGAGTGTTTTGAACGCAGCATTTTTGGGTCCTGAGGGGAGGGGGAAGGGAGCGCCTTGTGTTGCTTTCCAGCAGCCACCCGCCTTCCCCCAGCCTGAGTGAAAGGGCCTTATTGACTGATTTTGAAGGTAACCTGCCCAATTCTCCTCTTACATGCTAAAACCCATAAATTTGCTGTAGCACAGAGCCTTTGAGGAGAAGAAATGGAATGTCAAGGAGCCTGGGCTTCGTCAGGAGCAGCCTGGTAACAAAGGCACTGTCTGTTAATTGCATCGTGCTTATCGAAATCTCCCCTCCTAATGACAGAGTAACAATTTAATAGGTGTGAAAAGTTGTGGGATTTGATTTAATACCACTGTCTTAAAATCATCCTGCATGCTCAGTATGACTAAGTTGTCGCTTTCATATTTAATTGGAGAGCCAGCAGAGGCTGGGGAGAAAGCTGGGGATGTTTCACTTGCACTAAATGCTCTTTAAAATCTTTTCTCCATTTGGAGAATTGTGAGTGGCTTGTTAAGTGCTAAGCTGCAGCTGAGTGACTTATAGGTTATAAAACATCTTTCTGTGTCTCTCAAATTTGGAAGCTCATCTTGAAGCTTGTGCTGTGGTTGTTTATCACAGCGTTCACAGGCTGCTCTGCAGCTCCCGTGGTTTTGGGGTGTGGAGGTGCCAGGTTAGGTTTGGATGATGGGAAGGTGAGCACTGTGCAGTGGATGCACGACACTGCCTGGGTAATAACACTCCTTGGGGTTCCAGGTGTCAGCACCTTCATCACCATGTGTTATTTTCACTTCTCGCTGCCCTGTAGCACAACCAAACCAGCATTTTGGTATGATCCTCACAGAGAGGTTGTTGTATTCCCAGCAGATATTTCAATATTCCTAATGCAGGTTTCAGAGAGAGCAGCTTTTCTTGGACCTGATGGTTGGGCCTAAAAGGAAAACACAAGACTGATCCTAAACCTATCATGACAGATAATATAGCCTGGGAAGCATCTCTCTTGCCCTTGTCTACAGCATTTTTTTGTCTCTTGTGGATTATTTGGTCATTAGATTTATCACTGGATGTTCCTATCCATAGATTTGAGCTTTTGAAGGAAATATTGGTGTAGTGAAAGTTATGGCTTAGAGATCCTCTTCCCAGCTCTGTGAGCTCTGCAGGAAGGAGGGCACAGGAATGCTGCTTTGGTATGTGTGGCTGCTCCACTTTTATTTGTACCATATTTTACTGGCTTTGTTTTCCAAGCTATTTTGATTCTATTAACTTAGTAAACTTAGAGTCTATTAAAGTCAGTGTGACAGTCTTTCTTTAATGTAGGAATGTTGTCCCTTTTTTTCCAGATGTCCTTTTTTCACCCCTAAAATATGAAACAGAATAATTGTCCATAGTTCAGATTCTGCCTGCAATTGTGGGACTTGTATTTGGAGTTCACATTGTAGTTGTGGATTTAGTGTTTATTCCCCAAATAACTTTTCTGTTTTTTGTCTTTATTGTGGAAGGGGAATATCTGCTGTATCACTTGCTAATCCTGCTGTTGCAATTTTATGCCTAGATCATAACTGGAGTTGTATTTACCCCTCTAGGCATGGTGATTGGTTTATTTAACTATTTTGGGTGTCAAACACAGAGAAATCACAGCAGGACTGTCTGGTGTAGGTACAGGGGGAGCATCATCAGTGGCACCATGACCTGGCTGCCCAAATTTGGGTGTCTGCAGCGTCACTGCAATGGGTGGCAGGCAGAGATGGATTAAATATAGCTCAGGTGTGCCCCAACATGTTGCAGCTGCTCCTCCTGTTGCAGTACAGGGCTAATGGGAATGTTTACATAGATCACCTTCCTACACATCCCTGCTTCAACCACCTCTTTGGTAGCAACTTGCTGCTGGGCAGCCACAGGACTGCTTAAAGCTGTTAGGAGAGTAGAAAAACCTCTACAGAGAGACACATAAATGGCTGTTAATAAAGTGTCAGCTTTAAAAAACAAAATAGAAAAGGCTGACTGGTATCTTGGGGTGCAGAAAATAGTGCTTTTTTTTTTTTTCCCTGTGTGATTAAAAAATAATCCTGCTTTGGAAGCTGCTCTGTCTGCAATTCACAGGGAAGTGATGGCATTTGGGTAGCAGGGAGGCAGAATTATTGCCAGTTAAAATCTTGCTGTCCCAATGTGCCATTCCGTGCTGATCTACAGTGCTCCTCTGCCTTGCAGCAAAACAACTAGTGATTAAAAATTCAGCAGATGCTGTGGTTCACTTAACTACTTGTTCTTGCATCATTCAGGTCATATCACACAATTAATGTTGCTAATGTTCAATCTAGCTTTTTTTTTCTTTCCTCTAAGAATGAAAATTATCTGAACTACCATGGGATTTACAGAACTGTTTTGGCAGGAATTGGGCTGTGCAAAGTAAGTTATTCAGGACTGTTTTTGCCCTTCCCCTAACTTGGAGAATCTTCTTTTGGTTTCAGAAATATGATTTGTTCGTGCCAGACAGGGCTGTAATTTCTGCAACTTTTCTGACTTAAAAAAATCAAAGTGTTTTCTTTTGATTGCTTTGAGATAAATGAGACTCCCTAGATGAGAAGGAAGAGGGGGAGAGCACGATAGGTGTAAGTGCTTGCTTTCTTATTTAAACTCAGTGTTTCATTTGGCCACAGAAGTATTTTTGTAAGAGAATTCTCATTTTGTTGCGGGCAGGGTTTCTGCTGCTTTCAATACATCCACTTTTAACTTGCACAATTTTGGTTAATACTCCTCAATCCAGGGTGTCACTTACTCGACTTTGAAATTAGCATTAAACTTTACCTTCCCCTCCCTATGTTCCTTTAATTATGTAAGTTTTGCTTTCTTTTTGTAACACATACAGATTCTAGAAATCTTTTCTGGGCTGCCTGAAAGTAATATTCATGTAGGAAGAGACCTGTAGTTTGTTTTTACTACTTTTACTAATTTTCTGCTTGGAAGCTGGTGTTCAGGAAGAAGCTGATCCACTCTGTGCAGTAACTTGGTTTTGGTTGCCCTTCCCTGCACCTTCTCAAGACTCCTGGGTGGTGCCCCCTAAAGTGGATGGATGTGTTGATATGAGCCTTCATGGCTTGTGCTGCTCTAAGGAGATAAATGCAGCCTGACAACAGAGGAAAAATTGCTGGGTCTTTCAGTGTCTTTGAGAGGAACTTGCTGTGATGGGGCAGCTCTGGGCTGCAGAGCTCAAGAAATGAAATTGAGAATATGGAACACAGGTGGAGTATTTTGGTCAAGGGCACACACGAAGTTCAATCCTTGCTGGAGAGCTGCAGGGCTGAGGGCAAGGCTGTGTCTTTTTAAGTGTGAAGTAAGGGAAAAATCCATAATAGGAATGGGAAAAGGTGAATTTGCATCACACAGTGTATGATGGCCACTCCTTTGGACCAGGTTTTGGAGAACTGATGGGCAAAGCCTGTGTTGACACGTGTTGTTTGGACTTGCAGTTTGGGTGACTTTTTGTGATCTGTCAATTAGCACATCAAGAGGATGTATTTTTAGTCAAGGCAGACAGTATTTGTTTGGAAAAACCTGTTTGGACTATTAACTCTGAATGTACTTGGAGAGAACTTGTCTCAACCGAGTTGTCAGCAATCAGTTTGAAAAATGAAATCTTAAATATGTGAACCCTCCCCCAAGCCTCTTCAGTGTCCTGTTGAGAATGATGGAAGAGGAGGATTCAGGCTGGCTTGTGCATGTTCCTGCTGCCATGAATGCTGTACTTGCAGAATTGATATTCAGGATAATATGTTTAATCTTCAATTGCAAAAAAAATTAGCTTCACACATAGCTAATTCCATCTGCTGGAGAAATAAGAGCGAGGCTAACTTCATCACTTATTTGGGACCTGCTTTTTTGCTGTGCTAATTACTATGTATGAACTTTGGAAATTTGCATAATTTTTTGGCAAACCTAAGCGGCAGCCATTTAATTTAGAATTTTTATTAACTTTAAACATCCCTAGCAACTCCTATGCTACTTCTGGTTCATTTTGTGGTTTTGGTGTTTTGCAGGGTTTGATTTTGAAAGCTTCAGTAGCTTCTTCCTTCTTTTCCTTGCAATGACCTTATATAAGCAACAGCAGTTTGCTGCCATTTCCAGTAACTTTCAACCTGCAATGTGACACAGAATTCCTTCTGTCATTCAGATAAAAAAAAAAGTGTTAGTTAAGTTCTTGTAAAAAAAAAAAAAATCCAAAAAAGTAAAATTAGAAGATAGGTTTTGGTTGCTCTTCTGCAGTGTGAGAAGAGCACTTGAAATATTTTAAGAGTAGATGCATTTCCAAAAGTAACCTTGGGGAAACTGGGGCATGTCAAGTCTGGTCCTTATTCTGGTAAAAGCTGGTCTTATTATGTGAATTTTTAAGCTCCAAAGAGTTTGGATGTAAATTCATCGTTGCAGATAACTACTTAATGTTCTTTCATACTCACAGGCTGTATTTTGACACATTTTCAGCTTCCCAAGGTGTCTAGCCATGCCTTTTCCACTTGGTTTGCTTTTGTTTTTGTGACCTCCACCTTTTGCTGATTTTGCTGGTTGACAGTCAGTGGAGGTGGCTAATCTGTAAAATATTGAAGCAGTTGGAATTTTATAGCAAAAAATACTGTCTGCTTTATTGGAATGCTGTCATTCGGAGTCAGCTGTTACATGCTGATTCTCTTTTGGAGGCAATAGACTGGATTAATTTATAAAATTTGAATTATTTGTGCCCACTTTCTGTCTCAGCACCATCAGTAACTTCCTGTGTTGCTCTGTGCAGTTGCACTCCCAAGTCTTTCTCCCTCTTTCCTCGTCCCTCTTGCTCCGTTGACCACTTAAAAAATTCATTTTCTTCCTGAGGATGAACGGGGTTATATTGCCAGACTCTTTAATTCCTCTCTAATTGGCAGAAAGCCAAGCATAAAATCTTCTTCATAAGTCACCCTAGAGGTTTCTTTGTATGTGCTATTATTTTCTTTGTGTGCTAACATCACTGAAAATACTTTTTCTTTTTTTCTCTTTTTTTTTCCCCTCCCCCCAAGTCTAGACCAGGCATAATTATGTTCATGTGTATGTGTAGGCTTGGGTGTTGCCACGCTGCAGCCCAGAGAGCAATTTGAAGTCCTTGGGCAGTTTAAGACCAAAATGTCTTGTAGCATCAAAGGCAGCACTATCCCCTCTGCATCTAGGGAGGTGAAGTAATTTTCTGGTGTATCTGAACTTCAAAGACAAGCTCGTGGCTTGTGCCTGTGGTCTGGCTTTCTGAGTTGTGTCATACTGGAGGCTATATTCTTAAAAAAAAAAAAAGAGTTTGGACCCTGGGTTCAAGCAGGACTTGTGCATCAGTGGCTGGTGTTGGATTGTGGATTATGTCCATGTGCTTCCAGAGCACCCCAATTCTCTGTTCATTTATGAAACTCTTCGTTGAGGTCTTTGTTCTGAGCTTCACCTTGATTGCAAAGTCTAAAAATCCTTCCCATCATGAAGCCTTTGCTCTTGTGTTGTGCCTCTTGATGTTTTTATGTCTTCAGAGCTTCTGTGCTTCTTCCCACTCTGACTCCTGAGGTTGACACAAGCTCCCTGTAAATGTACAAGCAAAAGTGCCCCTTTTTCTCCTGCTGAAAGGCAGCTCTGGCTTTGCCATGGTGTCTACTGTGATTTTTTTCCTATTCATTTCCCTTCCTGACCTCCTGCACAGTGTCGTGGTGCTGGGGAGAGGAGGATCCACTGCTGGACACTGGTGGCATGCAAGACATTGTACCTTGAGGCAATTGTCAGGCACTTGGTAAGGGAATTCTAAAAAAAAAAGAAATCCTTAAATCTTGTTGCCTGGAAATGAGTTTATACACCTCAATTTATCCATCATGGCACCAGAGCTTGCCAGCAGGTGTGGGACAGACTGTTAGTTCCTTGTGTTCTTTTACTTAATTTCCTCTCTAAAGAAGGATGACACTCTACCATAGTGGTGGGTTTTTTTTAAAATGAGGTAATTTTATGTCAATAAACAGATGAATGAAGTGATGCAAAGAGTGCTCCTTTCTGCAGCCCAAATCTCTGGGAATCTGCTGCCACTTCTGAAACTGGGGCTGTGGGAGGATTTCTGATAGCAATGAATCCATCTTCCATGGTGTTAAAGGGAAAAAAAAAAAAAAAGCTCCTGTATTTCTCTTAAAGTGCTCATGGATTTTTTTTTAGATGCAGTAGGACTGCAGATGTAGTCATATTAAAATATCAACCAACTCTCTTCCAACTGGTCTCTCAGCAGAAGGAGCTGGAGACGTGACTTTGGTAAGAAGTTACTGGGAATTCTCTTTTTAATTCATCTTTGCAGCCTTGTGCTGTGGATGGGAGCCCAGAGCAGTCTGAGTCAGGCTTCCTCCACGGAGAGGACATGGGATGCCACCAGCAGTGGACTAAACCAGTTCTCCTAATGATTGCTTTGTTCAGCTTTAGCTACTTATGGGGGTTGTTGGGATAGTGTCAGCTGATGTGTCAGCTGGAGGCCATGGGGTAAATTGTAGGATAAAGAGCAGTAGTTTACATGCCTTTGTGGCAAATGTCTCTGCAGCATTCTGCACACTCTTCTTGCCTTAAAAGGGTGGGTTTTTTTAGCCCTTTTTGCTCTTTTGGATCAGTACATGTATGGAGTGAGGAAAGGGTTGTGTATGGATTTTGTGAGGTTAACACGGCTTCATTCCTGTCCTGACTGAATCCAACAAAGAGAAGGCACCAGTGCATCCTGCAGGGATGGCCCATTTCCTCTGGGAAAATGTGTTTAAGAAATTGGGAAGAACTTAGGAAAGAAATTGTCGAGGAACAAGTGAAAACTGAGTGAAATTCACTCGATCGAGTGAATTTCACTCAGTTTTTACTTGTTCCTCGACAATTTCTTTCGAGTGAATTTCACTCAGTTTTTACTTGTTCCTCGACAATTCCTTTCGAGTGAATTTCACTGAGTGAAAATTGTTGCATCTCTAGTGGATCTATACAGAACAAGTTTGATGTTGCTTTAATGGTGGTTGTAGGGTTATTTTAATTTAATATTTTTCTTTTTCTTTTATTTTGAGGATTTGGGGAATGGCCCCTTATCTCCCAACTCTCCCCTGTGTTCCTTGGGTCACAGATAGAGAGATTTTACTGGGATATGTGTAAGGCAGAGGCTGCTGATAGAAACCTTGTCTTTAATTAGACCAACACTGGGGTGGAGGGGAAGAGATGAGTGAGCTTTTGAGCCTGAATAAATGTCAGATTATATTTTATCAGAATTGCAGTCTGGGATCAGGGATTCACTGAGCTTCCATTTGGCTGTGGGCTGTCTGGGCCCTTTTTGCATCTTCCATCCCTTAGCTGCAGCTATGGGAAAGCTGCAATATCCCACTTCACAGACATGAAGCACAGCTCTTTAGGGGAAGGAAGGGTAAATGACCCAGGTAAAATGAGCCAGGCTGGAGTCAGTAAAACTACCCAGAGTGCCAGCAAGTGATACCTGTGCCCTGAGCTTAATCTATTCCCTTCCCACTGGGCATGCCCAGGTGGATTAGTGAGAGATGCTTTAACCTAAAGCTACTAGGAACAGCAGTGCTTTTTTTTTTCCCCTCCCCTCTCAAAAGTGGTTTGCTTTTACTAAAATAGCTAAATGCAGGCATGTTAAGCTTAATATATATGTGTGTGTGGGTACCTGAGAAAGCATCCCATTAGGTAACCCTGTAACTTTCTACTGGGGAGATGCTGAGAATATCACCTTTGCAGCCAGTCAGGGCCAAGCCAGGCTTGTTAGCAGCTTGTAAGTGACAGCCCTACTTTGCTTTGTGGGTATTTTAAGTGATGAGGGTAGCAGAGCTCCAGGGAGAGGTGATAACGTCTGTGCTGGTTTTCTTCTTGATAGGGGGGTGGCAGAGGAGGAGGAGATAGGACTAATTGCATACCTTCCAATTCCAGTTACTTCATTACAGAATAATCATTGGAGCAGCCCTGCAATCTGCTCTGATAGCAGATAAGTGGCGTGGCTCACAGCACTTCAATCTAAACAAAACTTAAGTGCTTTTTCCTTTTTCCCTGGAGTGAAACTGTAATTTCGTTATGTGAACGTTAGCCAGGACAAAGTTGTTTTTGCAGCTGTCATGATGATTCTCTGGGCTTTGTGTTAGAGGTATGTCCCCAGTGTATGGAGCAAAAATATCCTAAAATACTGCATTCCCTTACCTGGAAGCTTCAGTTGAAGGCTCTCCAAATGTTTGCCAGGTGAAGATCTGTTTAACTTTGCCGTTAGATGTCTCACAGGGTTTAGATATAAACCAGTGAAGGTTTGGATTATATTCCTTTCCATAGCAATACATGTTAATTAGCTTCTCTGACTCTGTTAGGCCCTGGAATAGTCAAGTGGAAGAGCCTGAGCACATCTCTGCTGCTTCAGAATACGAGTCCCTGTGGTGAGGGTGGTCACGTTGAAGCATTGCCTCATTTTGGTTCTCTGGTGTAGAAGTGGTGTTAAATGCAACCCATGTGATGCAAAAGAGAATTATCAGGCAGAGCTTGGGAGAGAGATTTTGCCTTTCTTTGAAATGGGGTAAAAGTGAATTTGTACTCCAGGCTGAACCCTGGGAAATCATAAAATCCCAGAATATTTAGGTTGGGAGGGACCTTCAAGCCCATCTCCTTCCAACCCCCTCCCATGGGCAGGGACACCTTCCACTATCCCAGGTTGCTCCAAGCTCTGTCCAGTCTGGCTTTGGACACTTCCAGGCTCTGGCCAACCTGTGCCAGGGTCCCATAAAATACCTGAAACTGCAGTTGATGATGACTTTAAGGTACCAATTTAAGGCCACAAGAGCACCCCAGACAAGTGCCTGGACTTTGCACAGTGCAGTGCTGGCCAAACCTTAAACTCTCTTCAGGCTCATTTTTTTCTGGACTGCCACAGAACCATTAAATCTGATCCTTTCCTAAAAAGACAGCTGACTGTGCAATCTGAGCCACATAAAATTCTTTGTCTCTGCTTTGGACTTGAATGGAAAAGTAGTTTGTTTTCCCATTAAATTGACCTCAACTGTCGCTGCCCCAAAGGGGGTCTGTTCTTGCAGGCTCTGCTTGGCCAGGAGGCAGAGTGTGCTTGGCTCTCCCTGTGTTTTGCTGCAAGCCTGCTAACTCACTCCAGGACAATGGGAGGATGGTAATGCATTAAGGCAGCTGTTTCTTCGCAGGTTAAAATATTTTGGGAGAGAAAATGTAATATACTTGGTCAAAGTTAATAGTTTTGTGAGTTCAGGCTTGGTTGTAACTTGGTTGATTGTGTAGATCCAACTGCAGCATTAAGCTCTGGGAATAAATAAGGGGAAGTGGTGTGAATTTCAAAGGATTAAAGAGTACAAGGCCCCCTTAATTCAGTTTTACATTTTTAAGGTGGCTTTCAGAGGGAAAGGCCCAGACATGCTCTGCAAACCAACTTGTGCATTGTGTACTGCAGTGGATCCATGCTTTTATGGGCACAGTGTGACTTATTTAATGAGATGGACTGCATCACCTTCTTTGTGAAAAGAGGCATTTTTTATTCATATTGAGGAAAAATATTGAGGACTCTCATTTTTCCTGAGAGTTTGTAGCTGATGAGACTCCTGAATGCCTTTGTAGCCCCTGATGTTGCAGGGACAGGAGGCTGGCAGGCTGGATTGAGTATTGCCTGAATAAAAATGAGGTTCTAGCCTGGAGTGTAACCTGGCAGGGCTGCCTGACCCCCACGTGCTGGGGGTGTTGGCTCACAGTGCTCTTTGCTCATGGTTTGTTCAGGAGAAGGTTTGAGGATGTGAGTCTCATGTGGGAGCTCAGGTGCCACGCTGCCTTTTTAAGAGGTTGGGTGCCTTGACTTTGTAAGGAAAAGAAGCCAAAAAATGGGCTGTGATGTCTTTTGTGCTGCTCCAAGGGTAATCCAGGTGGAAAGGGACTCGCCTATGGCCAGGAGGTTCAGCTGGGGAGTCAGGAAACACCAGCAAAGCACAACTCCTTGCTATGAGTGGACAAAGTTCCTCCACCTCTAAACACCATCACTTACACCCAGCCTTGGCTCTTCTCTGGCTTCTGTTTGCCTTTTAATGGTCGTAGAGTGCCTCAGTGCTTCCTTCCTGTCCTCCTGGTGTTTGGCTCAGGGCTTTGATGGCCCCTCTGATGTTGGAATCAGCACATGGGAGCAGGTGGGTACTTGGTGGATGTCCATGGGATTACACTGGTGTGTTTATGACCTGGGATGGCTGCAGTGGGAATTCTCACGTGCTTCCATATCCAGTACTTGGTTACCATCCATCTTCACTGCAGAAAATGAATTGAAGGCAAATTGTTACTGGAGATTTTTCTAGGGAAAAGGTTTTTAATGAGTACCTGAAGGGCCACAATCCTGTGGATCGTGTGTGGTGTCATGTAGCTGTGAGCAGGTTTTTCTTATTGCAGAGGCTGGATTGATTCCTCGGGGCTGGATAGCATCTGATTTTTATATGAGGGAGGGGGAAAAGCTGCCTGACTTTAATCTGAATTTACTAGGTACTTAATAAGAAAGACCTCTGCCCTGAGTGCCTTGCTAAGGCTATGTTGTGTTGCAGGAGCTCCATGGAGATGAAGCCTGCTGGCTTCATTTTGCTCTGAAATCCTTTTGGCTCAAAGTTGCTTCCAGAATCACATCCTCCCTGGTACTGCAGGCTTGTGACTGGGTAACCTGCTGAGTGTTCAGGGTTGTGACAAAGCTGGCTGCTTTGGTGGCTGAGAGGTGACGCTGGCACGTGGAACTTGTCCTTCAAGGTGACAAGCAGGGGCACATTTCTGAGAGCTGTGTGCTTCTGCCTGTCTCATCCCTTTGTAATGTGCAATTTCTGTTGAAAAGCAGAGGGATTGAAGTTGTTTTCTGTGCAGTGCTGCTGTGTGGGAGCAGTTGGCTGTGGTGGTGTTTGGCCCTGGAGCTGCCTTGGTGGCCGATTGCGTAAAGCGAGCGAAGGTGTTTGCAGCAGTCACTTGGGAACTGGGATAATTCAAAGTCTCCATCAAGCTCAGGCTCCAACAGGTTGTGGAATTTCTATATACAACACCACTGGGGTGTGTGACACTGCAGATCTAAACAAACAGTTGATCCCAGCCCCAAGGCTTGTGTCGGGTGTTAGATAACGAGGGCTGGGGTAATTACAGCCGGGGACATGGGTGGAGGGGTTAGAAGTGGGTGAGGGCTGCATCCGTGTGGAGAACATGAGATGTGCCTGGTTAATGGCAGTGTTGAGAAACTGTGGGTGAGTCTGGGGTTATGGCAGGGCTGGAGGTGAGCTCTGCAGGAGGAAGTGTTGGCTGAGTTATTGGAGACGTGTGGATTAACAAGGGAAAGCGGAAGGAGGAGAAATGAAACCAGCCCAGCGTACGGGGAGGGGCTGGGGCACACAGAAACTGACCTACAACAGCACTGGCACTCCAAGAGCTTGAGGAATTTGGGGTGTCAGAGCAGCCACTGGGAATCCACACCCAGAGCCCAAAACGTGTGTGCTTGATGGCAACAGAGGAGCAGGTAAAGAAAGGGCTCCACTGTGGCTTCTGGGGGCTTTGCAGTCCCTCCTCTCTGCTGTCTGTGTTCCCTGGGCTCTCATGGTGCCAAACTGGCTTCTGCCCAGCCACCTGTAGTTTTGCTGGGCTGTTTTTGGGGTGTACTCGATCAGTCAGCACTGAAGACCTTGAATTGGTGGTTCTCCAGGTCAGCAGTGTGTGGATTGCTGTTCCCATGTGCCCTTTGCTCTGGGCAAACAGGGTCTTTGGGGTTTTTAGGAGCTGGGTAGTGGTTGTTAACACCGTTACTGTGTCACTAATTTTCTTTTTCCTTCCCTTTTGCTCTTCAGAAATGCCATTCTCGTGAGCGTGCAAGGAACCTACACGACTGTAATGTCTAACCCTACATGGAATAACAACTCTTGGAAGGTATCACCCTTTTTTAACTACATGGCTTTGTTAGAGTTTGGGTTAATGATGTGCTGATCTTTGCTTCAAAGCTTGAAATTGAAGAACTGTGTCTTATGTAATGCTGTCCCTTTGAAAGGGCTGACAGTGGTGTGATCCTCCAGTCTCTGATTTCCAGAAAAACTGGGTGCAACCTAACACTTGGTTTGGGGTGCTGAGGGGCCATCCCTGTTTCTCTGTGGATGATGTCTTTAGGCAGCTCTGGTGTTGCCTTAGGAACAGATGGTGGTTTCTATTCAGAGAGCTGAACTAAGCTTTCTTCATACTTGGTGGCCATCCTTGGAAACATATTGCCCTTCTTTTTAGTGATGCATGATGCTTTGCCTGTTTCTTCAATTCAGTGACCTTCTGGATTGTCTTTCTTGAGGCTTCTAGGCGTATTTATGAAGAACATTGTGATGAAGTGCAGTTAGACTTTAACATTTAGACTGAAATGTCTTCGTGCTGCATTAACCAGCTCTCAGGCGTTGGCTTGTTCTGCTGTCTGATCCTGCAGTGATGCCATAATACTGAATTTTGGACTGCCCTGTGCATTGCCATGGCAACAGACTGATGTCACACCCTCAAGGACATGACTTCAGTGCACGATCATGCAGAGGCACAATCAGATTTGTGGAGGAGAAAGCTGACTAATGCACATCTCAAAAGCAAACAAGGGGAATGCAGGTTACAGCTGACCAGCCAAAGTGCCTCAGTGGGAAAATTCCCTGCTTAGAGGAGGGGCTGATTTTTGTCTCTAAGACAGGAGCAGTTGTCTTGATGAGCTTCTCTTCACCATGGAGAAGCAGATGACTTGCAGGTCTCCTATATCTTTAAAACAGGTGGTGGATGAGATTATTGTTTCTGGGGTGGGGGAGTGCTCACTGGTTTCAGAGCTTTGAAAGGACACTGCTTTAATTTTTAAAAACCTCTCAGTGGTCTTGTAAGCACCCTGAGAACTCTTTGACTTGCTTAATGTTGTTCTAACGGTTTAATTGGTTTTCCAAAGCTTTTATTTTATCCATAACATTGGAAGGTGAAAGGGGAACTCTGCATCTGCATTATGGTCACATTTTCCTATATCCTATTAGCAGATTCCAAGATTGTTTAATGTGATCTCCACCCATTTCATTTGGCTGCAACCTTTGCTCCCATGAAAACAAGGCTGATTGTTCTGAATTGCTGTGTGTATGTGCTTTGGCACGGCATGAAGGTACCTATAATAACACAACCATTGTCTGGGAAAAAAAGGCAGTTTGCAGTAATAACTACAAATAAAAGGGGCAAGACAGATAATGGGCGTTTTCCCACCCATTGCATGGGGCAGATTCTCCAGCCTGGTCACCCCTCAGCATGACAGAGCTGTGGGCTTGAGCCTGGGATGTGAATACTGGGAATAAGGGGCTGAAATATTTGCAGGTTGTTCCAAGTTTCTCTTTCCTGGCTGCTGTTCCACCGCTCGTATCTGCGGATGGGGAGACTGAGTGACTTTTGCACAATGCAGGGTTTTATTTGCATGCTGTGAGCAGTTTAACAAGTGTGTGTGTGTGTTAAATGAAGCATTCCCACTTCCAGTGAGCAGCTGATGCACCCTTCAAATAAAATAAAAAAAAGAAATTAAAAAAAAAAAAAGTGTCTTTAGGTTGAACAGTGGGGGTTTGAGGGGTGACATTGTGCTGTCGATGGTGGGTCGTGCCAAGCCTGAATGTTAACTGGAAATGCTGTGAGATGCAGCAGATAACCAATTCACACTCCTTGGTGCTCAAGGAATTTCTGCTCATCTCTGCACTTTGTGGGATAAAGGCTGTTATAGTGCAAGATTTGGAAGTAATCTATTTGTTTTAAGTGTTCAGTGTCACAGGAATTGAGGGTATTTAACAGAAACTGGCATTTCTTGTAGCAGTTTGGTTGCCTCCCAGGACAGGAAACTGTGGAGTGTTAAAAAAAAGTCAGGGAAGGAGTCTTAACAACCCTCTGTGTAAATCATGATGCTTGAATTCAGATCCTGGCCTTGAGCTGGAAGGACTGGAAGCTCTGCAAGACCCAGTGATTCAAGCTGCTCTGCAGAGAACAAGAAGATAATGGTGATGGGCTATCAAGAAGGCAGCCTTGCTGAAAAGAGAGGCTTTGTGGGAAGGAAGTCTGCAGAGCTCAGAGAAGGAACAGATGTTTTTGGTGGTGGGGAAAAACTTAACTATCCCTGTAGTTTGCTCTTGAAGCAGAGCCAGCAGGAGGAACTTGATACCAAACAAAAGTAGGCACACCCAGGATTTAGCAGAGGGATCTTGGAAAGCTGAAAATCGGTGCTTTGGTGCTTTTCTCTTTGACAAATGCCTTTTGCAGTGGCATCTGGCAGGTATAATAATATATGTGTGTGCAAAGGTGTGTGTAAAACAGCTTGAAGGTGTTTGATGCTTCTCTTTAACAACAGTAAAAGAAGTATTGATATATGAAGTGATACTCCAAGTGGGGAGCCAAGAGAGATGCCATTCCCTGAGAAGGAAATAATGACAGAAGATGCATTAAAAAAAGAGGGTGAGGTTTTTTCTAGGGTGTGTTTATGGATGGTGATGACTTGAAGTGTGATAAAACAGATTGCTGATCCTGTGTATCAAAGTACCAGTGGCGATGATTTTTCAAGCTGTTGGAACTTGCATCCACAAAAAAAAATATATCATCTATTTTGCTCTTCCTAATAGGTTAATCCACTGTAATTGGCTGTGAAATCAACCTGGGGGAATTTTCCCATCTGTAAGTGATGCACAGCCTCTTTGCTGTCTACTTGGCAACCATACCTTCAGATAATTAAAAGCTGTTTTTTAAATCCACTTTTCTTTCAACTCTTGTTTTTCTGCATCTCTCTGCTTCTCTGAGAGCTGCCAGTCACTCTTCTGGCCAAGGTGTAAAAAGCAAGATAATGTGCTTTTAGGAAAGGAACACTACAGATCATCTTTTTACTTTAATTTTTTTAAAAAAATCCCGTAAAAACTACAAAACTAGGTGAATGTGAAAAACTTTAGCACGCATATCACTGCTGCATTTCTAAAAGTAACTAAACTTTCCCAATCCAGTATGGAAAACTTTGACTTGCAGAGCTCTGGTGCCACTTGCCCCTCTAAAATCAATAACCAAACCTCCATGGTTGGCTTAGGAAGCAGTTCCAGTTACCCAGAAATTACAGGAGTAGTTCAGCACAGGGATCCTCTGGTTTCAGCACATACTTTCATGGCTCTGTAGTGTTTTGAGAGCCTGAAGGGTGGGATGCAGCTCCAGTGAATTTCCAGATTCCTGACAGTGTGAGGGACTGTTTTTAATAGTGATGATAAAAACAGTTATTCCCAGTTGGAAGTTTAGTCAGTGGTATAATTATCAGAGCTATGAAATAGTGCAGGGATGGCTCAGGATGGAAAAAAACCCAAGGCTTGAAACTGATTTTCTTGAGGGAGCTGTTTGAAATTATTTCCTGCAAGCTCATAGAGAATTGGTGAGAGATGTCAAATGGTGAGGGCTCAAGATTGGTGATTGCTTTGGTAATTCAGTGTTTGGGCTGGCTTTGGAGAGAGAATTGGATGTTGAAAGCCAGGGTGGTGAGTGGGAGCTCTGGAGTGGCACATTTGGTCTGTAAAGTGCTGAGGATTTCCACAGCAGGGTCACAAGCCCCAGCTCCAAAGCTGCCTCACTTAAACCATCCCTTCTAAACCACAGCTATGGGCTCCTTATTTTCTGCTTCACTTCTTAGTCATTTTTTTTTTAGATATTTTCTCCATTTTGTCCAAGAGGGGGAAACACTGAGAAGAAAATTCTGTCTGTGCTGGAGGGAGCAGTGGGAATATTGGGTTAGAGAGCAATGCAGGTATTTTTTCCTTTTCTGTTTTGATTGTAAAGCTATTTTTTGGACCTGTTAGAGTGGGTCTAGAAGAGACCACAAAGATGCTCTGAGGACTGGGGCACCTCTGCTCTGGAGCCAGGCTGGGAGTGTTCACTTAGAGAAGAGAAAGCTCTGGGGAGACCTTGGAGCCCCTTCCAGTGCTTAAGGGGATTTGGGAAAAAGAGGGAATGTGACTTTTTAGGTGAGCAGATAGGGATGGGACAAAGAGGAACAGTTAAAATAAAAGAGAAGAAATTTAGATTAGATATTGGGAAGAAATTCTTCCCTGTGAGGGTGGTGAGGCCGTGGCACAGGGTGTCCAGAGAAGCTCTGGCTGCCCCTGGATCTCTGGAAGTGTCCAAGGCCAGGCTGGAGGGGGCTTGGAGCAGCCTGGGGTAGGGAAAGGTGTCCCTGCCCATGGCAGGGCATTAGAACAAGGTGATCATGAAGGTCCCTTCCAACCCAAACCATTCTAGGATTTTATGTTTTCTGTGGTTTTTTTCATAAAAGATGTTTCAAGTCTTGTAAAACAAACTCGAGTCTGATGTTTTCAGTGGACTTTAGAAAAGTTAATGCTTCCAAAATGGTTATTAGTGTGCAAAGAATTGCACCAGAATTATTTCTGGTGTCTTCTTATAGGTCTGTGCCACTGAATTTCTGAGAAGGAAATGAAAAGGGAAAGGCAGAAAGCAGAAGTTGTCATAGTTCAGAAGCGTGCAGAAGTTGTCCTTTACTGAAATTTCAATGCTATTTTGGGGCCTTTCTTTTTTCCTTAAGAAGGAATTACAGTGGAATTTGTGCTATGCTTAGGTTTTCTGAAATTTTAATTGTGTCAGTTGCTAGGTGTATTGACTGCAAAGCTCTGAAAATATCAAACTATTTTTTACTTCCATAATTCTTGAGTTATTAATGGGGGGGGAAAAAATCTTTCAAAACAGAGCTAAGAAAAGATTAAAGATCTGTGGAATTGGTAGGTTTCCAGATTTTAAACAGTCCTTTGAAACATTCATG
Source organism: Trochalopteron elliotii (assembly GCA_024734555.1). Lineage (NCBI taxonomy): Eukaryota > Metazoa > Chordata > Aves > Passeriformes > Leiothrichidae > Trochalopteron > Trochalopteron elliotii. The sequence continues at coordinate 1,643,016 of JANPWX010000667.1, forward strand.
CAATAAGATACTGCATTTAATGTTGGTCTCTAGTGCAGTTTACCAGTCAAAACTCCTGAGTTTATTTGAAGCTGACTTGGTTCAGCAGATGTTTTGTGTATAATGTTCTCTTGGGAATTTCTGTGAACCCAGGTGATACTTTGGGAAGGATTTGTGTGTCCTCTTGGCTGCCTCCTGTCTTCATCCTGAGCTTTTTGGTCGTGACGTGTCACATGTCTGTGCTTTGGGTGTTCAAAGTCCTTTCTGGTCCCTTTAAATGGGTTCTGTGCTTTTTTACAAGCTGCAAAGCAGTTTAGGGTGGGGAAATACCCTGATGCTGCTTTGGGATCATTCACCTGTGTTTTGTGAGCCCAGTTCTGCAAAGGTGCTCATTCCTGGCAGCCCCAACAATGTCAGTGTCCCTCCCAAAGAGATCTGGTGGCAGCAGAGCTCTGGAGGCCTCTGGGTGTAAAGAGTGGCTGCTCCCTGTCCAGGAAACTGGGGCTGAGAGTCACCTCTGCAGAAGGTGTGTCCTCACTGTGTCACCACATCCAGGAGTTGTTTGAGAGCACAAGAAGGTTGTGTGATGTTCATGGAAATGAGAACCTCATCAAGTTCAAGTCCAGGTGCAAGGTGGATCCTTCACCTGTGTTTTGTGAGCCCAGCTCTGCTCAGCAATGCCCTGTTCCCTCCCTGTTGGGCTCCTGCTGCTGTGGCAGTGCTGTGATGAGCTCTGCAGGCTCCTGCTTCTGGCTGATGGACATCAAGGGGTCTGCTTGGGTTGTGGCCTTGTGCCAAGTGCTGTGTGAGTCTCATCTGCCTCACTGTGCTGTTCCTCCTCTCACTGGTGGGGATTCCAGCTTTGTGCTGCTGCCTGGGACACCCTGGTGTCCTGTTTCTTTCCCTTCCCTTGCATGACTTCACCCTGCAGGCCTGGAGCTGTAGGAGAGGTGCTCATTCCTGGCAGCTCCAACAATGTCAGTGTCCCTCCCAAAGAGATCTGGAGGCCTCTGGTTGTAAAGAGTGGCTGCTCCCTGTCCAGGAAAAGGGCTGAGAGTCTGCAGAAGGTGTGTCCTCACTGAGGAGCTGTGTCACCACATCCAGGAGTTCTTTGAGAGCATAAGAAGGTTGTGTGGTGTTCATGGGAGTGAGAAACCTCCTCAAGTTCAACAAGTCCAGGTGCAAGGTGCTGCTCCTGGGTCAGGGCAGGTGAGAGTGCAGGCTGGGACAAGAAGTTATTGAGGACAGCCCTGCAGAGGAGGACCTGGGAGTTCTGGTGGATGAAAGGAGGGCTGTGAGGCAGCCATGTGTGCTCACAGTCCTGAGGGATAACTGAGTCCAGGGCTGCTTCAAAACAGGAGAGGGCAGCAGGTGAAGGGGTGTGATTCTCCCTCCACAGGGTGCCCAGAGAAGCTGTGGCTGCTCCATCCTTGGAAGTGTCCAAGGCCAGCTTGGATGGGGCTTGGAGCAGCCTGGGATAGTTGAAGTTGTCCCTGCCCTTGACTGGGGGTTGAAACTGGGTGGACTTTGAGGTCTCTTCCAGCCTGAACCTTTAAGGGTTCTGTGAAATAGGATGTTTTCAGAGAGCTCAGGGACTCTGAAGTCTGAATTCCCCCCTACCCCCAGTAGGGTCTGCACCACATCTCACAGAAGTCAGAAGTGAATAAAACAGGGAGGCTGGGAAGTGGCCACTCTCCATACAAGGAGGAATATTCCTGTCCCTCCTGAAGACTTGACATTAATAATAAGCTGTGAGTGACTGTAGTAGGTGACTCCCTGCTGCAGGGGACAGACACATCCATCTGCCCACCTGATGGGGCCAGAGGAGGTTGTTGCCTGCCAGGGGCTGGAATTGGAGATGCCATGGAAGGACTGCCAAGAGAGCTTAAAGGTCAAGATAAAGTTCATGAGATTACTCATGACTGTGGTGGACAAAACAAAAAAGCCATCATTTATTGATGGCTAGAATAGTAAAATAATAATAAGAAACAAGCATAAAACCAAAATATCTCTCCACTTTCACTGTGGGCATGACCTGCTGTGCCATGGAGTGCCCCTTATCCTTCCCTGCCTTGGTGGGATTTTTCCTCATTGTCTGTCAGGTGTTTTTCACCCTTTCTTAGATGTTTCCTCAGTGCTACCAGTGATGGACTCAGCCATGTCCTGTGGTGGGACATGAGGAGCTGGCTGGAAAGGGTTTGGGGTACCCCTGACCTTCTCCAGTAGAAGCTTTGTTAGAACTTGACACTAATTAGTGATTTTTAATTTTTTTTTTTTGTCTTAGATTGTAACCTGTTCTTTAGGAGGTGTTTTGTTTTATAAGACACAGCTGGAAAGTGAATCCAAAGCTTGTTCAGTGGGTGTGGGTGGTGGTGTGTCTTGTTTGTTTGTGGGTGGGTGAGTTGTTTTTAGATGTTCCTAAGGAATCTGTTCTGGTGGAAGTTTGCAGATGTAATTTTGTTCCAAAATGTGCTGTGAAAGAAATTGTTTGAACTTCTTGCTGCATGAAATCTGTCCTGAAGTTGGGTATACTTGGATAGCTCTTTCCCTAAGTGCAGAGCAGACTTTTTTGTAAACTGCTGACCCATAAATTTGAGATTTCTGAGTTCAGCGTTTTTGCATTGTCCTTGTAAGGTGGAAGATAGTTTTCTGTGGAAATGTCACATTGGGGCACCAGCAGTGGCCTACTTAAAACAAAAGTTTGAAAAGACTTAAGATTTTGTGACAATTCATGAAGCATTGATACTAAAAATAGCAGAAAATGCTCTTATGTGAGAATAGAGTGGATTCAGGAATGTGATAGAGAAAACTTGGGCATTTTAATGACAGAAAACATGGAATTATAGAATATTAAGGGTTTGGAAGGGACCTTAAAGATCATTTCATCCCAACCTCCTGCCATGTGCAGGAGCTTCTTTCTCCCACTAGACCAGGTTGCTTAAGGCCTTATCCAACCTCTCCAAATATTTGCAAGTAATGGCACAGTTACTTCTAAAACTCTTTTTTTGGTACTGTTGTATTTAATCTTGTGTTTCTGCTGATGAGTAAGGTTTGCTGAATTTGGATTTGGAGACCTTTATGAAAAATCTGGGCACTTTAGGGATGCCTAATGGATATTGTAACCTCTCAGCCCTGCAGTGGACTGGCAGAATGAATCCAGGTGGACAGAACTCATTCTGCTTTGAGTCTTTTGTGTGTCTGTGTGGTTTGGTGTGCTTGGGGTTTTTTTTGGGGGGAGTGTTTTTTGGGGTTCTTTTGTGCTGAAAAGGTGTCCACAGTGGTATAGGGCAGAGAAATGCACCCTTTTTGGTTAAAGGGTAAGATTCCACAGAAGTAAATAAAACTTAATTATCTTTTATTCTGCTAAACTGTGTAGGTCTGGACCTGTGAAAGGGAAATATGAGGTGGTCTCAGAAAGGAGAATTGGCAACCCAAGGGCTGGTCCAAACCAGTCAGAGCCACAGAAACCTGTTAAAGCCATATTCCATTCAGTGAATTGAGTTTTAAAGCTGATGAAATTAGTGCTTAACCTTGAGTCACCTGCTGTGGGGTTTTCCTTGTTAGCAGACTGCTAAAGATGGAAGTTTATTTTTTTATTTATTTATTTGCTGGCTATTTAGAAGTCAGCTGTATTTTGGATTTTGTAAGTCAGTTCTGCTATTTTAGAAGCCATTTCATACCCCATGGAGAGATGTGCAGGAGGAATTACTCCAGTGCATTTTGTGCCATGGAGCAGGGAGCTTTCTTCCCTATGTAGTGTCCTGTGTGAGATTTTTGGTTTCCTGGTGACATTTTACTTTGTTACTCTTTACCAATCAAAAGGCCAGTCCTATGCTGGAGTACACAGATGCAGAGATACACAAAGATACATTTGTATTCAGAGTTTTGCAACTGAGTTTATTTTTGCTGTGTTACAAGATCTGCCATGAAACAGGAGAAGGGAACTTGAGGAATTAAAATTGGTCCTTATCCCGTGCTGATGGATCACTAACAAACTGTTCCTGGTGAGCTGGCAAGGAATTTCTGTCAGGCAGGGCATGTGATGGTCACTTTATGAGCTGTCACAGCAAAAAAACAAATCCACCCTCTGCGTGCCAAAGTTGAGTCAAGTGCACCTCTCCAGCCAAGGATCCTGCTACCACAGACACAACAGGGTGATGAAATGATTGTTGGCAATCTTCATCTGCCACGTCAGGGTTGTAGTAATAATAATAATAATGATAATAATAATAATAAGGATCTTTTCTAGCAAGCTTATTTTGTGTTATTGAAAAAGATAAGATTCTTCTTCCTGGTTTTGACTGGCTTTCCCTAAAGTGGGGCAAGTTGGCTCTCTCCTGGTGTTCAGGCTGATCTCTCATAGAGGCAGTCTGGGTTTCTGCCTCTGGTGTTTGTCCTGAAACTCCCTTTTCACATCAATTCTGCATCTTGCAGCCCTTTCTGCCCATCTTTGCATGTGCAGGAGCAATCCAGCGAGACCTCAGCCTCACAAAACCAGGGCACCACGTCTCCAGAGCTCTGGGAGTGCTGCTCTACTATATTTGGAACCAGCTCTATTGCTTCTATAATAGGAAGGCTTCTGGAAGCTTTCTTCTTCCTCTCCCCCCCCCAAGAAAGTAGCCTTTCAGCTGAGCTTTCATTAATTCCCAATCTGCATGGCAAAACAGATGTAGTTTTATAGGCTAAATAATTCAGAGGTGGCTCGTGGGTGACGTGGCCTCAGTGTGGTGTGTTCAGGGAGGATTTTTGCCTGTGCCCTGTGAGGGTGCAGCAGCCACAGCCTCACTCAGGGGACTTTGCTCCCCCCAGTTTGTCATTCAGGGCACGTGGCAGTGCCAAGGGGTGCCAAGGCAGCTTTCTAGAAAGCAGAGTGATGTGTGAGCCCCGTGTGTTTGTCACCAGAGCTGCAGCAGCACTGCCCAGTGAGGGATTTGCTGGTTTTGTTTTCCTCTTGGATCGAGCAGAACAAATCTAATGAGCCAGTTCTTAACTTCTTCTCAGCTGAGCAGCGAGTGATGTCCTTACCCAAATTGTGCAAGGCAGCTGAAACCTTTCAGGAATAGTTGAACAAGGGAAACACTTGTAATATTATTTTTCCCAATGCTCATGCAGGGCTAAGAGGGTGCAACAGAGCTTGTCTTTATTTTCTTTTTCCCTTCTGAGATTTCCCTTTTGAGGGGACAACTTAGTGCTTGCAATGCTTCCCCCACCTAGAGAGAAAACGTGCAAGCCATGAATGTGGAGCCTTTCATTCTTTATTGACATGATCTTGGAAGGAAAACAGGTTCTCCCTGTAGTGCTTCATTGGAAGCATTTCCCATGCTTATCAGTACAGCAAGTAGTGCTGTTTGACAGCAGTGAGGAGTCAAATGTTGCCTTGGAGCCCTACATGCTCATTTCCCTGCTTCTGAAACACTCTGGATTTTGCCCACTGTGCATTCTCAGAAGTGTTCCTTTCCACTGAAAGGACCTAAAATCCACTTTGTAGCAGGCACATTTTCCAGCATGATTCCGGGTGTGGATTGGAAATGGCTGAGTCCAGTCTGGGTTTCTGAGAACCTTGTCCTGCTGGGCTTTGTGACCTCCTGCCATGTCAGGGGTAAGTGGGTTCAGGGAGCTGAGCCAGCCACTTTGGGTTAATTCTACCCTGGTCCAGCTCCTTGAGTGGCTTCAGGTGAGAAATCAGACAGGAAGGCAGGGCTGATAATGGGGAAGGTGTGAAAGACTAAACAGGCCCAGCTCTTGGAGCCTTTCCTCATAAGAAAGGAGCTCCAGACCTCTCATTGTCCTTGTGGCCTTTACTGATTCTGCTTTCATGGGAATCTTCAGTTTTGATTTAAATTTGGCTCTGTCTGGTGTGATCCAAGGATGGCAGCTTGGAGGAGCTTTGAGAAGGAAGGGCTGGAGTGAATTTGGTGGGGATATGGGCAAAGGGCTCTGGTTCCTGGTGCCTAGCAGAAGTGCCATCAGCTGGTTTTGGTGTGGGAATAGACACAGGAAGCTCCCCCACATTAATTCCAGCTGGAGCCCCTGTGACAGTTTCATTGCCTTTAGATCAGATAATATCAGATCTGACTGACAATCAAACAGAGGGGAAGCTGAGCACACAAGGTTTCACAAGGCAAATGATGCTGTGATGGCTCCTTTAGGGTTAAAAGGCAGTTCTTGAAGTGTTTTAAATATGTAGATATTACCTGAAGAGCAGTTAAAAGGAAATGGTTACGTTCCTATAGGTGTCTGAGAGGTTGAGGACCTGGTGTGTCAGTCACCTCAATGTCAGACCCAGCCTGGATGCTGCTGTGGATCATTCCCAGTGGGAGTGTTGGGATGAGGAAAGGCTTTGTGCCAAAGCTTAGGAGGCTCTGGTGCTGTTATAGGTGTCCTGGGGGGTGTCTGGGGAGGGAGGGAGGGGTGACTTGGCTGGGGGATGGCAGAATTTCATGTCTGGTGAATTACACTTTTGGAGACAACAATCCTATAACAACCTAAGCTTGAGCTCTGTGGTGAGAGATTGGACATGGAACCCAGTTCTTGCAAGAAACAAATTCCCTTATCTTGTTATAAAGCCTCAGCACTGACTTTCCCCCCCTAATGACCTTTTTTGTATTAACTCCTCTGAGTTCTGCTCTGAAACACCTGCTGCTGCTTCCTTCTGCATCCTGAGTGTGCTGGTGCTCTTTGCCCAGCTGATCCAGAGTGACATCCCAAAGCTTGCCCTGCATGGAGCTGGGGTGGTCAAATGTGTTTTTACACATGTTTTTACCAACAGGGCGATTGTTGCTCAGATCCAGTCCCCAGGCCGTGGCCTCCTTTCAAGAAAGTAAATTTTCTGAGAGGATGTGCCCACCCTTTGAACTGGTTTGTTGATCAGTTACTGTTGCTACAGCTAAAACACACTTGCACTTGCACTTATCAAAATATCAAGAGCTGCAGTGAATTGCTACACAGACTGGGAGACCTTGACTGCAGCCTGCTTGAGTTGATACATTTGTTTTCCTGAGCTGCAGCAGCGTTCAGACCTGGTGATAAGACAGGGAATTCTGTGGGACTGTTCCCTGAGCTGCCTCCCGTGGCTGAGAGGATGTGATGCTTTCTGCTGCCAAAACCAGAGTCCTTCCCACATCTTGTGCAGAAAGGCATATGTTTGGGGGTGGTTTCAGTCGAGGGAGAAGAACACGATTAGGGGTTTAACTTCCTCTTCTGTTTTGTTTCTCTGTGCATCTGTATTTCAGTTTTTCGGGCTGTACCCGACTCTGTGCAAAACTTAACAAATCAGCTGCAGCTCCTTCTGCTAAGGATCAGCCTTGGTACAGAAACAGTGGTAGTTAAAAGGCAGTAAGTATATCTGCTAGCTTAAATGCTGGTGTTTTTTTTTTTTTCTCTTTTCCTTTTTTTTTTTTTTAATTCACAAGCACAGCTTTTTACTCTTCACACAGTAGGAACTTGTCAGGAGCTTGCTGGCATTAATGGTCTATTTCAGCTCTTTTCTCTATAGCCCAGCAGCTACAGAGGGGGGGAAAAAGCATGCTTTGTATGGAGCTGTGGTTGGGTCTGTGCTGCAGTGCCCATCTGAATTTGCCTGTGTCTATTTTGTCAGCTTTTGCTTCCCTCTAGTAGTTGCTGGTCCCTTCCTAAACTCACGAAATCCCACCATACAATGCCTGTGTTTGGATCAGGGTTCTGGCTGCTCCTGACCTGAACCACTTCTCTTGATGGTTTTGTTTCTCCAGCTCTTTACTGCAAACAAGATATCTTTGGGTTTCAATTTTGTCTGGCTTTTCATCTTTCACTACTCAGTTGATCTCCAGAGGAGTGGGACTAGGACAAAAGATGTGATATTCTTAACCAGGGATCCATGGAGAGGGTTTAAGCTATTGGAAAAGTGAGTGGCATTCTCGAAATGGTGTGGTTGCATTTATTTGGGTGTGGATATAATCATGTTTCTGTGATACAGTTCCTGCTGAGTTTGAAATGCTAGTGTTAGTAAAGCCAGAAGGAGAGCCAGACAAAAGCTTGGAGAAAAGTCAGAATTTCAGTGCCTCTTAGTGATGGTTCATGGGAAAGTAACGATTTTGTGTTTGATTTTCCTAAAGCACTGGGCATATGCTTTTTCTTCTCTGTGAATTACTGTTTGTGAATATATATCTTTACAGCATGAGAACATCAGAAACAGCTGGTTTTGTGCCTAGGTTTCACTCATAGAGGTAGGTCCTTGTTAGAGGCTCTGGGTAGTCTGATGAAAATGGTGTTTAACTACAAAGCTTCAGTTTCTGCTGTTGCTGATCATGGCAGCCTAATTCCTGGTTTTCCTGAATCCCTGGAGCAGAGGACGTGCTCTCCTCCTCCTGCTCTGCCACTGCCCTGCCTCCGTCTCCTCCACCCCACACATTTCTTAGCCTGGTGTAGAGCTCAGCAGAGATTTCTTCATGAAGACTGGAATGTGTTTATATAATATTTTATATATTATTTTAGGCTCCTGCTACTCAAATGTAGGCAAAGCTTAACCTCTTATTCGCCAGCGTTAGACGAAGCATGAAATTGCTGTAGCAGACAACAAGTCAGGTGGATCTAAACCAGCTTCTGGTTTTCCTGCCTGGAAAGTTCATCCTTCATCATTTTCCTGGCTGCCAAGAGCAGATTTTCCAGGCCAGGAGTGTTTAGTGGGAGCATTGATTGTGAACCACACTGGTCAAGCAGTGCTGAGCTGGGCGTAGTGGGGGCTCTTCTGTGTGGGAAGCATCGGGAAGGGGGTGATGTGAGAGGCTCAATCTCTGCAAAAGCAGGGGTAGGGCAGCAGTAGGAGCACAGGGCAGAGCTGCTGGAAAGGAGAGAACAACCTGCTGCACTAAATCACAGCTCCCCTGGGGACACAGCTCCATAGTTAGCATCCTCAAATGGCATTCCTTTATTACGTGCATCATTGTGCACGGTCCTCTAGAGAGGAAGCAAATGGTCTCTAAAACAATCTGCTGGCAGCTCAGGCTGGAGTCTTTGAGGTTTTCCAGGGCTCTTTTGCTGTGTCACTCTTCCCTTTAATGTTCCAGCTTGAAGGTTGTTGTTCTTTCTCCATCAAAGTGCGTTAAAGCGCCGGTAAGAGTGTCTGCTCCAAGGACAAGGTGGAGAAGGCAGCAGCCCAGGGAGAGCAAGAGATACTGCAGAACAGCTTTGTTTTGGTGTAATCTCTTCTTATCTGCACGTGATGCAAAGACCAGGGCAGTTTTCACAAGACTTGGAGGCTGCGTGGTGACATGTTTTCTGTCCTTTTTATAAAATCCACCACGTTATTTTGATTAAGAGAGCTAACGTAACTCCTGGCAGCCTCAAATCTCACTGCTAGCAGCTCCTTCCCTCCAAAGGCTGATGTGGTGCTAACAAGCAGGGAGATCTTGTGCGTCCTGTTTACACGGAGCTGGGAAGACAACGTGTTCTGTGGGAGGTGCCAAGGTAGCGCTGCATTTGGATGTAAGGTGAAAAAAAACCTCTGTGTGTGCAGACAGGCTGTGGTGGGGCGTGTTCATTTGTGTTTGGTGGTGTTCAGGAACTCCAGCTGCAGTACTGGCATGATGATGTTAAGTTCTTTCTGTATCTGAATATGTATCTTTTATTGTATCTCTGCATGCCTGGCATGTTTGTGTTTGTATATATTTATATATCTATTCTCTCTCATGGGAAAGTCCGTGTCCTGATCACCTGTGCTTGTGATCTCCTCACGTAGCTCTCTTGTTGTTCAGTTTTTAGGTGGCAGAGACACGGTGGAGCTGAGTGTGGGGCAGGCAGAGCTGATGGGGGAGCCTGGGGTGTAGCCCAGGATGGACTGGCTGTGACGACGACGTGCCTTAGCCGGAGAGGTTGTTACCATGAGGAGTTCCTGCAGAGCTGGCCTCCACAGGGAACCACTGAACTCCACATCCTCCACCTTCCATCAAGTCAAACGGTATGAACAGACTCCTGCTCTGCCTCCAGCTGAGGATTCAGCACTGATTTGAGCCTTCTCCTTGTCCTCTCCTATTGTCTTGTGCTGTCACTCAAAGGTTTGCTCTAAATTCTGGCTTTTGGGTAGCGTTTAAGGGAAACATTGTAATGGCTTGAGGGCAGAAATGTTCTTTGACGTTTTTATTTGATAATGACAACTGCAGATTCAGTGCAGCTGGTAGGGTACTTGCAGAAGTCCTTGGGTTTTCTAGCAACAGCTGTAAATTAGTTTGGGAAACATGACTTTGAAGTAAAACTTAATTGGCGAATGGCTCGTCAGGGTAGGCTTTAAAACATGCAGGCAGCTTAAAGCAAGTGGAAATGCTGGCAGTCATTGTTGTGGTTTGTCTTACTATGGACTAAGTAATTAGATTAGTTTAAGCTCAGATTTTGCATTGCTCACTCTCCTGTGTGTCTTATTAAGGAGAAATGCACGATTGATTTCAAACACTTGTGCTTATGTGACTATTAAATGGACTCCTCTCACTGTGTCTCCTTAGAGGAGCACCGTGCAGAACAACTTGTCCTCATGCAAATGCAAGGACATGCCAGTTTGTTGGAGTTCAAACTACTTCAAAATATATGTGTATTTTTTTTTTCTTTTAATTCTTTTTCTGAAACCAAAGGCTCTTAAACTTCCTCAGTCTGGAGGAAGAGCGCCAGCTTTTTGGTTTCCAAAGGCTGTGTGGGTTTAAAGCAAACTTTTAACCTTTGTTCTTTGTGGTTGTGTAGACAGCATATACTTGCTATGTTAGTCTCGTGGTAATTTAGTGCTGGAAAAGACTTCCTGGGTCACCTAGCTCCTTACTTTCCCAAGCAGGATCTCAGAATCCCTTTCGTGAACTTAGTCCAGCCTAAAAACATTTACATCTCTTCTTCCATCTTTTCTTCTCTCCTCCTGTAGATTAAGGCATTACTGAAGATGACAGATCTCGCTGTGCAATTGGAAACCTTTTTTTCATTCCCAGGCTGAACATTCATGACAGTTTATAAACTCATTTTGAGTTTCTGTTCCTTTATTTTCCTTCTGCCTAAGGACTGCTGCTTGTTTTCAGTGGTTTACCTCTGCTTCTGCATTCTGTGAAAAGGGGGGGTGTAACCCTCACCTGTGGTTTTGCTAAGTGACCCAAGTGTTCTCCAGTAGCTTCTTGAGTAGCAATTGCTGCTGTTCTCAGTATGAAGCCCCTCACAGAATGTTCCCAGTCCTGGCTAAAAGTGTGTGCTGTGCTCTGGAGCTGCTCTGGCTGGAGGGCTTCTCACTGCTGTCACAGCCATCACCTCCACTTCCCTATTTCATGGATGTTTCTATGGTGCCCAGTTCACCTCAGTTACTTCCAAAATTAATTGGTGTTCCTCTTGCTGGTGCATCACTGCCTGCATTTCAAAACCCTTCTCAGTTTCTGTTACTTGGAGCTTTGTGCCTCTCCTGTTTTGGAACTGCCTCTTATTTCTGGGTGCAGAATTAGTGCTGAGGTCATTCCTAACAAAATCAGATGTTCCCAGGGCTGATTCCTGAGGCATGTCTTTGGTTTCCAGGCTGCTATTTTCTTATTCAGCATCACCTGGGGCTGTCTGCTGCTAAGCCAGCTCCTTTGTCTGTTTTCCCATTCCTCTGCCAATCTGTCTTAACCAGTAAATCTCTTTGTGCTCTCTGAAGTCCATGTGAGGAAGATATAGTAGATTGGTCTAAAAAGATGGCTTTTTTTGAGAACCTTGAGGTTAGTCTGGCATATTGAACTATTCCCTCTTCCCCATTTTTCTCTGTGTCACATTAATCCTCTTTGCTTGCAAAGCACCTTTATATTGGAGTCAGAATACGAGCCCTGGAGAGGCTGTGATCATTCTCCTTCTCTTTCTCCCCTGCAGTGCCCCCTCCAATGTGCCACATGTTTATTATCTCCTATTGTTGCCTTTCAAGAGGTTTATAAATCCTGTTTCTTGGCCTGCAGTGCATGAGCCTATCTGGTTTGGATTCTAAGACTGGGATGAGCCAATCCTCACAATTTTTATGAAGCTCTCTAATCCTCCCCCTGCCAATGCTCTTGTTCAGATTAACGCCTGGGCTTTTGCCTTCACCATCACCCTTACCTCCCCTCTTTGAAAATGGTGCAAAGTCAAATCTGGTATTTTGTGTTGTACTCCTGATCTCTGGCCTGCCCTTGCTTGTGTCCCTGTTCCTCTTTTCTCTCACAAACTGAAAAAAACCTTTCACTATTTCTTTGTTGTTACATATCTCTGCAGTGACTTAACACTGCACCAGTTCTCATGTTTATTCCTGGACTTTTTGATCTCTAAGATAGAAGTTTCCAAGTGATGTGACCTGAAACTTGTGTCTGCTTCTGCTATCCTTCACAAAGCAGGATCACATCCAGTTGGAGTTGCTTTGGATCTTGTCTGGGATGTGTTCTTAATAATGAAAACACCTCCTGGAGAATTCTGTGTGCAGTGAAATCCTCCCCATGAACTTCATGAACCAGTTTCTTTCAGTCTTGAGTTTCCAAAGGGCAACTTGATAACTTATCTTCAGCTCTACTTTTGCTTGTTTTTTTCTTTTGAATGCTGAGTCTGTTACTGATCTTGTGGTCCAAGGTTAATTTCTGCAACCTTTCCTGTGTTCTCATTAGGTATGCACAAAAATGAAGGCTATAAATAGCATCACTCTGTGTTGGTTTGTTAACACAAGAAATTTGTTGCACTGTGATATGAAGAAAGGTCTTGGTCCTCTTGCTCTTTATAAATCAGGAAACAAATTAATAAAGGTAAAACATTTCCAGGAGGACACTTGTCACTTAGCTGTGCTGCTCTGGGCAGCTTTCAGCAGAAGCCCTATAAAACCACCATTTTTCTTCTTGCTGTCCCTCTGATTTCCCCTCTTCCTGTCCCACCACAGCCACCTGTGCCATCTCATCATCTCTGAGCTACACATTTCTGGAGCAGCTGATAACCTTGAATTCCAAATCTTTCAGTTTATTTTGTTCCCTTCTGCTTTGTCATCTCTGTGTCATGTCTGGTATGGTTGGGAAGCAGAGCTTTGAGCTTCCTGAGGCTCAGCACAGAATTGCTGCTGCATCTCTCCCTTCATGGTAAATGCTTTTATACAAAAGCCTGGCAAAGCAGTGACACTTCTTTCTGTACAAAATTTAGGAAGTAGCCAAGGCAACTGTGCTTTACTGAGGGGGGTGTGTGTGTTTAATGCAAAACATGTTCAAAACATTGATGGGTGGGAGCCCTCAAAGTGGAGTGTTGGGCTTGGGGGTGCATTCTGTCACCCAAAATCTGTGTGCTGCAGATGATGAGCTTTGTGGGATGGATTTTCTGGCTGTGCTGTGTGCAGCTGTATTTGGGTGTTGTCTCCCCCAGGGTCAGGTTATCTGCACACCTGACTCAGGTTATCTGCACCTGAACAAGCTGGGGAGGGACCCAGGATTAGGAGTTTGGTTTTTACACTGCATTTAGCTCCTCAACTCTGCTGGGCCAGCTCTGCCCCACGGTTTTGGCATTCTTCCCCTTGCCCCAGGCTGGCCACTGGAGCAGAGAGCTCTCCTTCAGCAGCTTCATGCCTTCTGTTTGCCTTCAAATCCCCCTCTAATCCTTGCTGGCTCTGCCTTGGCTGCAGGAGGCATTTTGGAGGTGTTGGGAGATGGGTCAGGAGTGATTGCTGCTCCAAGGGGAGTGGGTTTTCAGGAAATCAGTTGCTTCCACAGCTGCTGGAGTCAAACCCACCCCTGCTCTGGAGCTTCCCAGCCCTCCTTTCTCTGAGCTTGGCCCCTTGCCATGCTCCAGAACAAACTCCATGAGTAGCAGAGCTCCTTCCATCCCGGGACTTTCCCTCCCCAGCAGAATCCATGGAATGCCTTTGAAGCAGCTCTCTGTCTGCTTGGCCTTGCCCTGGCAGTGCAAAGGGGATGGAAATGGTACTGGAGATGGAGCCCAAAGGACCCACCAAGCCCTTCCAGAAATAACAAGTGGTTGACCGTGGTTAACTCCCACTCAGTGCTCAGTCCTTGCTAATTGTCAGTGTCCTTTATGGAGGAGGAAAACTCTTATGGACAGAGAACTGGGATGCCAGGGAAGCTGAATGCTTTGCAAGAGGTGTGGGATTTTTATTGTTGTTGATTATTTTTCTGGCTTCTGCCTTGTGTTAGTATGTCCTGAGGGGTTTTTCAGAGTTGTAGTTGGCACTGGGTGTGCAGTTAGCAACGTGAGGAGCTTTTGCAGTTGGTGTTTACAAGGAGAAATCCATAGGAAACTTGGGGGTTTTGATGGAAATTTTCACCCTAATAAAACCTTCCAATGCTTTGCCCAGAAAACTTGCAGTGTGAATATGCTGTTTGTCAAAATTAGGCTTTTTTTGTCATTGTTCTTGCTGGCCAGAGCAAATCTTCTGGCTTCACAGGGGCATCATAGAGTCCCTGAGCTGGGAGCTGCAAGGGGAATTAAGGCTCTCTGTGGACCTTACAAAGGAGTTGTGAAAACTGAGTCTTTTCTAACAGATTTTCCTCCAACTCTGGAGTTTCCACTAAAGCAAATATATTATTGTTTTAGGCTGCTGTGATTTAGAACGTACATCAATACAAAATGATGCTGGAAGATTTTGGCCAGCTTGGCAAGTAGAATCATGGAATGATTTGGGTTGGAAAAGACCTCAGAGGCCATCTCATTCCAACTCCATGCCATGGGCAGGGACACCTCCCCCTAGACCAGATTGCTCCAAGCCCCATCCAGCCTGGATTTGGACACTTTCAGGGATGGGGAGTCCACCAGTGGGTTATGGGTCTTCCCTTGGGTGGGGAGAAGAGGGGCTGTCTGAGTGTCTGAGCTCATACAAAGGAATATATTTCTGTATCAACAATGTGTAGCAACCAACTTGATAAAACAGCAGTGGAAAGAAGCTGTAGTTACAACTTATAAAAAAACAGCAGTGTCATTCCAGCAGTGCAAATATCCTGTTTTTCAGACATGGCTGATTAGAAATAGAAAAACTGGCCTCTTTATTTCATCAGCTTAAGGATGGAATAACAGTCTAAAGGCAGCACTGCTCGTTGTTTCAGTGCTGATCATTCCTGGCAGAATTCTCTCTTATCAGCAATTTAAAACCACACATTTGGGATTGAAAACCTTTTATGTTTGCTCCCGCGGACTTCTGAAGAGTCGTTGTCTCTAAAGATAAAATTAGAGAGCTTGATAACTTAAAGGGTGGAGGAAAGCAAACAGAATTATTCTGGAATGAAGTGTCATAGGGAATATGTGACTTCACCTTTTAACAACTATTTTTGGTAGTTTTAAATATTTAAAAGCTTACCTGCAGCTGCCACAGCTTTCTGCTTGCCAGCACTGAGAAGCAGGGGAGTCTGTGGGTGGGGACTGGGCTCTGGTTCATCTTCAAAGCAATTTCTGCTGGGAAGCCTTGTTCTAATTCTAGGAGCTAGAGATGAAATGTGCTGCTGATGTGCAGGGAAGAAGCTGTGACTGCCTAAAAGTTCATTCTCAATGTCCACAGCAAAGGGCGTGTGAGGTGGGGGCCTCTTTTTTCCAAGTGACACTTTCAGGTAAGGCCCATTGCTAAGATGGCTTTTAAAATGAAAGTTCTTTTCCCTGCTGGTGGAAAACTCTGAGGCAGGTGGCAGCTGGTCTTGTGGAGTTTGCAGTGCTCTTTATAGCTGTCTGAAGTTATTAGATGAAGGTTTGCTTTAAATCCAGATCCATTAAAACGTGTGCAATGAACTGGATGCTGAATTCAAATGAGGCAATTATTCTGGCAGTAAAAGTTCTGACTAAGGCATAATTTTGTTATGTAAATTATAACTTTTCGACCTTAAATGGTATTGTTGGCTTAGCCAGGGACTAACTGAAACATAGGAAATATAACCTGAAACAAGAAATCTGTAATAGGTGAGGCAGAACTTTACCCTTTGTCTTTCTCCATAGACCAGAAATAGCTGGGAGCAGCTGAACCAACTCTGCTGGCTGAACATGTCCCCTGAGCCTGTTGGGGTAACCAGTTTAGTTCTGGTTTTATTCACATAATAGCTGCTCTCACCTCCATTTGCAGCTTCTCTTAATGAAGGGTGTTGAGCTGATTGTCCTGCTGGATTCCTGAAAACTGCTTGAAGAAAGCCTTTTCAAAACAAGCTCAGCTCATCTTTCAAACACCTTGGCATTGAAAAACTCATGAATGAAATTTGATCTTCTGCTCCTGGCTCAGGAGATTTCAGCATGCAAAGTCGTGTTTTAATTGTATTCCCCTCTTCTCCCCAGGGTATGGTGGCGAGCAGCCACAGGAGCTTTTCTCTCTCTAGTCTGGGAAATGTCCTTCTGGAAGGGAAGGGAGGGGAAGGCTGCAGGCACTGTTCTCTGCAGCACTTTGCTGCAGTGCTTCACCTGCTGCTCCTCTGGGCTGGGCTTTGGCCGGGCCACATCAGTGGCCTGACCCTACTTCACTGTGAAGTGTGACCAGAATGAGGCAGCCCCTGTGAAAAAAATGAGGCCAGAGCGAGCTCCAGCAGCTTCCATTTCCCATTTTTTCTCTCCATGCATTTATTTCAATGCCCTGAAGTTCTATTTTTATGAGATTATTTTAGTTTTTAGCATCCGACTGAGGAGGCAAACAAAGTAGCTCAGTTGCATTTTTGCAGAGGAGACTAAACTGGGAGGTGACCTAATTCCAACGAGCTGGAATTGGCATGCAGGAGGCAGGGGGAGAGAATTAACCCAGGGGCTGGGTAGGTGTGTCTGCAGCACTGGGATCTCTTACCCCCACAGTCTCTAGGTGAGATGCAGGTGGTCTTGGCATTGTCTGGTTGCAAGAGCCAGGTGATGGTCTCCCTAAAAAATCCAGAGGGAAGGAACATGACATCTGTCTTTCCAGCAGCTGCTTCCTGGCCTTCAAAGCCCTTCTTGGACCAAAGAGGTGTAGAAAGGTGAACTGCACCCTTCCTCTTGATGTACCTCCCCAAAATCTCTGTGCCTGCCCTCCCTTCTTGTCACTAGGGCCAGAAGGAGGAACCAAAGCTCCAGGGAAAGCAGTGGTTAGGCAGCACAGCTGCTGCTGGTCCTGGAGGCTTCCTCTGCTTAGGCAACATCACTTATAAATTTGTTGGACTTTATAGACCAACAAATTGAGGTTTTTAGTTAAAAGCTGGTTTTAGGCTAGAAACCTACGAAGTTGAAATACTTAAACAACTCTCTTGGTGTTGGCTCTTGAGGGAAACGTGTTCAGTGCCTGAAGGTGCCTGTGTCAGCTCACGATGGCATTGAACCTGCTGCTCTTCAGCTCTGGAGCACAGATCCTCCCTGAAGAGGAGGCCTTTGAGTGCAACAACTCCAAGATTACCATGGAAATATAATCTATAGTTAGTTCTGTAATGTGCTGATGTGATTCTCCTGGGAGAAGAGCCTGGAGTCTCCTGGTGGTTGCATCCTGTGTGGCAGTGACCCCAGCTCTGACATTCTTAAGCTTTAAATGGAAGGTGGCTGTCGAGGTGTGACAGGGCAGAGGAGTCTGGGGCTGTGCTGCAGTGTCTGCAGCATCCAAGGGGTCTTTTACAGCTCTGGAATTCCTGACTCTAAAATCCCATCCCTGAGAGTGGGTGTCCTCAGCTGGATGTCATGCTGCTGTCACTTTGTGGAGGGGCATCTGATGTATAACACAAGGACCCTTATAGGAAAATCACCAAATTTGCCATTATTGATATGCTAAAGGAAAGGTTTCATTGCCCAGAGAAGCTGTGGCTGCTTCATCCCTGGATGTGTCCAATGATGGGTTGGATGGGACTTGGAGCACTCTGGGATAGTGGAAGGTGTCCCTGCCCATGAAAGGAAGTGGAACAAAATGAGCTTTAAGGTCCCTTCCAGCCCAAACCACTGTGTGGTTTTGGGTGATACTAGGAGATTAGATATCCCCTGGGATCTCTGATTAATATAATTATTCTTGCTAATTCCCCTTTTGAGCTTTAACCACATTTTATCTACTGAAAAGACTGTGTGTGGTAGCTGATGTCCAGATAAAGCCTGTGACCCACATGTGCCTTACAACTGCATTAAGGAATGAGCAGGCAGAAGGATGGCTCTAGCTCAAGAATGAACCACTAGCTGTGTTTTCACAACTGATACAACTTAAACTGTGGGATTTCTCCTTGCAACTGCCTGGGAACAGATTTCTCTGCTGGGAAGTTCTCTCCTACTGCAGGAAGTTCTTCAAGGGTGGATATTGCAGCCTTGGTGGCTCTTTTCCTTTCTCATGTGGTTCCTCTTGAGGTGTGGGCTGGTGCCTGCGCTGGGCCACCTTCTCTAATTCCAGACAGGCATATTTTGCAACTATAACTTCTTCCCTCTCTGTTTTTCCAGGGTTTCTGGTATGCACTTAAAGCCATATCTCAAGTTACAGAAGAAAGAGCGATCCCCAGAAATAAGCCAGGATTCCCTGCGAGGCCACCAGGGACCGGTGCAAGGAGATAAATACACCAACTGCACCAAACTGAGCGTTTTCCCAAAACCCTCCCTGGTGACTCCATCTCAAAAGCTTCTGGGGATCATTTATCCCAATACTATGTGCAATATGAACGGGAAAGGCCCCGCGGACGCTCCGAGCGCGAGGGAAAAGAAGAACGCCCTGTCTGCCACCATCCACCAGGGAGAAGAAGGGGAAGGGCCGCTGGATGTCTGGGCTGTGGTGAAACCTGGCAACACCAAGGAGAAAATCGCCTTCTTTGCAGCCCAGCAGTGCAGCAGCAGCAGCACCCGCACGGGCTCCATGAAAATCAAGAGCACGTGGGACATCGACGGGAGAACGGCCAAGCGCAGGAAAAAATCGGTGGATCTTAAAAAAGCCAAAATCCAACTGGAAAGAATGAGGGAGGCCAACGCCAGGTGCTCCCAGCCGGAGCCTTTCTCCTGTGGCATCGAGCACTGCTCGGTGCACTTTGGGAGTGACAGCAGTGAGGGCGCCTTCCCGGGCCGCTCTCTGTCTGTCATCGAGATGGTGGCGTTCCTGGAGCAGCGGGCCAGCGCCCTGCTGGTGGACTGTGCCAAGACCTGCGCTGCCACCACCAGGCTGAGCGCCCAGCCCAGGGCTGCCCTGCCCACCCCTGAGTCCTTCTCTCCGGGTGAGGCGCAGGCAGAGCCCCAGGGCGAGCCCGTGCGTGTGCTGGACATGGTGGCCAAGCTGGAGTCCGAGTGCCTGAGGCGGCAGAGCGAGCGCGAGGCCGGGAGCCTCTCCCGCAACAACAGCTTCCGCAGGAACGTGGGCAGGGTGCTCCTGGCCAGCGGCACCCAGCCTGAGGGAGAGGCGGGAAAAGGGGGCCCGGCTCAGGGGGACAGCCTGGGGGAGGCAGGGGTGGCACAGGCTGGGTATGGAGGTGGCTGTGGCCCTCTGGGTGACACCAAGCTGTGGGACGGCGGTGCCTCCACCCAGCAGCCGTTTCCTTCAGGGCTGGATACCCGGGTGGGGAATGTGAATTCGGGGCTCGCCCACGCGGTGTTGGCGATGACAGCTGGCAGGAATGACACTGAGACACGGATTGAGCCTCCCAGGGCTCTGCTGTCCCCCTGTCCAGCTGCTGCCAGGCTGCCAGCAGATCCCTTGCAGAGCAAGAACACGACTGTTGATTGTACGTCAAAAGAGCCTGTAATTTTCCCAAAGCATCCTGCTAGGAAGGAGCCTTTGTGCATCAGTATATCAGTCACCAAGACAGAGGAAGGGTGCAGGAAGGAGAAGCTCTCTGCTTCTGGTGAGGATTCACTCCCAGGGAGGCTGTTTTTCCTCCAGGGTGAGCAGCCTGCTGCTCACGAGCAACAGCCACGGCGGGAGAGTGCCCAGGAGAAGCCAGGAGAAGTAGCCCAAAACGAGGATGAGGATGCTCTGGCGTCTGGTAGACCCTGTGTCAGAAGCAGTGTCCCTATAGAGCCATCGGCCCCTTCTGTCCCTCCCACAGAAGGGGCTTTGCAAGTACTTGATGCCTCCTGCCTAAAGCGGCAGGTTTCACATGACTTTCTGGAGACCAGGTTTAAAATCCAGCAGCTTTTGGAGCCTCAGCAGTACATGGCCTTCCTGCCTCACCACATCATCGTGAAGATCTTCGGGTTGCTTCCCACCAGGAGCCTGGTGGCCCTAAAATGCACTTGCTACTACTTCAAATTCATCATCGAGTACTACAACATCCGGCCGGCGGACTCGCGCTGGGTGCGCGACCCTCGCTACCGGGAAGACCCTTGCAAGCAGTGCAAGAAGAAATACGTCAAGGGGGACGTGTCCCTGTGCAGGTGGCACCCCAAGCCCTACTGCCAGGCCCTGCCCTACGGGCCTGGCTACTGGATGTGCTGTCACCGCTCCCAGAAGGGCATCCCGGGCTGTAAGTTGGGTCTCCACGACAATCACTGGGTCCCCGCCTGCCACAGCTTTAACCGCGCCATCCATAAGAAAACCCGAGGAGCAGGGGCGGAGGTGGAAGAGGAATATTAGTGCACAAACACTTTTCCTGCAAGATTGTTTGGGATTGAGGAGGAAGAGGAGATTTCTCATGCCTTGCGCTGTTTACAGTGTATATAATTGTCGTGATTTATTATTTTTTTTTTCCCCCACAGGGCTATGAAACTGCACATACTCCAACACAAGAGCCTTTACCTTTTAGATTAAAAGAGAGCTTTTAGTGCATCTCTGTAAATAACACTATAAAAACTAATTGTACATACAGAGTCTACAGCTGGCTGAACAAGGTAACCCCTACAATGCAGCTATCCCAGTGTTGCGGCTATAGGTGTGTGTGTTTTTAAGTGTCTTGTTTCAAAATCTGTATATCCTGTATAATATATGAATGTTTCTGAGAAGAAACTCTAAATAGGTAAAGGTCAACTTGTTTAAAGAAGCTGCAGACAACTTTAACTGGACAACCTGAAACTTTAGACTATAGAACAGATCCATTATAGTAGTGTGGCAGTGGATTGAAAAAAAAAAAAAAGAGAGGAATATTATTGTATAGTCAGAATATAAAAAAAAAATTCTTGTCAACCTTACCCATGTTGTCTGGTTGGGTTTTTTTTTTACATAAATAAAATGTGCATTCTAGATCTGCCTTACCAGACTTTCTCTTGTAAGACTTTTGCCCCAAAATAAAAATGCTGTAAAACACGTGGCAGAAACTTGGTGCTGTGCTGTAGTTCAGATGTGCAATGTGCTTTCTCTAGCTAACCTGTCCTACTAACAAAGAAACAAAAATCCCCCCCAATCTCTAGTACTCCCTGCTGTAACATTCACAGATTCCAACTTTTTCTTTCCTTCCTGCCATTGGGAATTCTGGTGCTAGGTGTGTAAAACTTGCAAAAATCTTCCTCCTCCTTCTGCTTCTTGGCTCTTGTGTGGGCACTTGCCCTGTTCCCTGGATGCTCGAGGATGGAGTGTGGGTCCAGCAGGATGAGAGTGGAGTTGCCTTGGCTCTGTGATGTGCTGGAAGCTTTCCTGTCTGCTCTGTATGGAATTTTTCCTTTGCAAGAAGAATCCTTGCAGTGCTTTGCTTTGCTTTGCTCTGCTGCAGCCCCTGGCCTCTCCTCGCAGTGCTGTGGGTCAGTGATTTCCAGGGGAATTGCAGAGGCTTGTGTCGGATGGACGGCGATTCCTCACGCTGAGAATGGGAGTGGAGTGTGCCATCCCTGGCAGAATCTCCCTGGATCATTCCTCTCCTGCCCTGCTGTGAGCCAGACCTCAGCCTCCCTCACCCCCCTCAGAGGGTGGATGGTTTGGAAGCCTGGGAATGGACCCTGGCCAGTCCAGCAGCCACATGCAGCTCAGTCAGGGGAGCAGCAGCCGTTTTGCAGGGAGCCCACTGACCATGGCAGCCGTGCCTTTGCCCTTGGCCATGTCCCTTCTCTCCCTCACTTGGTGCTGTTGCTGTTCCTTTGTCCCTTCTCAGGGCATGGATGGACTCCTGGCTCTCACCATTCCACCTGG
This sequence comes from Trochalopteron elliotii, assembly GCA_024734555.1. Lineage (NCBI taxonomy): Eukaryota > Metazoa > Chordata > Aves > Passeriformes > Leiothrichidae > Trochalopteron > Trochalopteron elliotii. The sequence continues at coordinate 1,664,908 of JANPWX010000667.1, forward strand.
AGCAGCCCAAAATCACTGACCTGGTGCAAGAAGAGCTAGTGCCACCTTCCTATGGGGCTCACCTCAGACCTTCCTCTGCCCTGCCAACCCCAGGGAGCTGCTGGAAAGGGCAGGGATGGGGTGGCCCTGCCTGGCTCATCCTGTTCTCTATCCTTGGGTGCTGGATCAGCAAGGTGTGGAAAACTGCTGGCTGTGGGGGCCAGGCTGAGCCACCCACCTCCACCTGCCCTGGGCTCACAGGGAGTGACTTCTCTGGTTTTAGAGCCTGAGGAGGACAAAAGAAGGTTTGAAGGCTTTTGTTCTTTCCTTTAAGTGTAGGAGAAGGAAAATTGAGCCCTGGCAGCCTGAAATGTGGGTTTGGTGAGCTCAGGCTTTTCAGGGAGGTTTAAAGGATGTGCTGGTTTTATATTTTGCCTTCACCTGCTCCTGCCACCCACGGGGTGTCAGAGCCAGCCCTCCCGGAGCTGCTCAGCCTCCCTGCACTGCAGACATGATGACAACCAGGAGGAATGAAATCAGGAATCTGAAGGAAGGGCGCGGCCGCCTTGTGATCCGCTGGGAAGAGGGAGAGGGAAAGCAGGATCTCTCCTTAATCCCTGACTTCATCCTCTACCAGGGCACAGGCTTCACCCAAACTCCCTGACTTCATCCTCTACCAGGGCACAGGCTTCACCCAAACTTGCATCTCCTNAACTCCCTGACTTCATCCTCTACCAGGGCACAGGCTTCACCCAAACTTGCATCTCCTCCATCAGCTGAGCCCGAACCAGCAGCAAAACAACCTCCAGGCTGTTGTTTTGCCAAAGCCATCGGCATCAAAGGCCTCCAGCTTCATTTTGATTAGGGGAAAAGGGAAAGAAGCTGCTTTCCTGCCCCTCCACCCAAGACTCTGGAAAACTTGAGGCTGACAGCAGCGAGGAAAGTCCCTGCAAGGCTGGAATGGAGTGGCAGAGGAAAATATTTTGTAATTAGATAAGGGGCCAGTGAGGTAATTTTCTTTAGAACAGGGTGTGAGATTTTGGTCGTTTTTGTTGAGCAAAGGGGAACAATGAGGATAAAATAACATCATGAGGCTATTTTGTTCTTGCAGCAGGTAAATGCAGAGGACATCTTTCTGTCTACCTTATCCCATCCCTGCCCTCCCCCCAGGCTGGCTGGGGAGCGTGGGCTGATTTATACATCATTTATTACGTTGTCTGCCAAAACTGTCCCTCCTGCACAGCATTTGCTGTTAAAAATTGTTTCACAGAGCAAGCTTTTGTATCCAGAAGTGGGTTGGTTCTGAGTATTGCCATGCTGAGCTGCCTGCAGGCTTTTTTTTTCTTTTCCATGTAACGTTGTAAAATGCAGATTTCTGTTTCTTTAAGGGGCAGTTCGGGGAGAAGCCAAGGTTTGATGAATGTTAGGGTTTTGGGGTTTTTTTCCTAAGAAGCAATTAAAAAAAATAAATCCAGTGTTGGATTTACAAAGTTCAGAGTTTAGAACTGAGGATGAAGGACTGCACCATGTGCTTGACTTCCCTGCCTGGGAGCATTTGGAGTGTCTGGACTGAATTTCCAGATAGGCCTGTGAAGAAGTTGTAATAACATTTCCATTGTCCATGAGCTTCCAGTTTTCATCAAGCTCTGAGGCTCTCCTGGCATGGACAGCACGGAGAAGGCTGCCTGTGGCTGAGCCTTGTGCTTGGGCTCTTGCTCCATCCTGGCTGTTTCTGCAGCAGCTTTTCCCTTTGCTGGGGCCTGTTCCCTGTGGAGAAATCCTGGGATGCTCCAGCAGAGTTCAGTTCCTTGTGTTGGACCCAGTCCCTGGAGCTGTTGGAAAGGCCATGGAAAAGCTCTGAGGGCTGGAGCCCCTCTGCTCTGGAGCCAGGCTGGGAGAGCTGGGAATGTTCACCTGGAGAGGGACTGGGGACAAGGGATGGAGAGACGGGACACAGGGAATGGCTTCCCACTGCTAGAGGGCAGGACTGGATGGGATATTGGGAAGGAATTCTTTATTCAGAGGGTGGTGAGGCCCTGGCACAGGTTGTCCCCAGAAGCTGTGGCTGCCCCTGGATCCCTGGCAGTGTCCAAGGCCAGGCTGGACGGGGCTTGGAGCAGCCTGGGATAGTGGAAGGTGTCCCTGCCCAGAGCAGGGGGTGGAATGAGGTGATCTTTAAGGTCTCTTCCAAGCCAAACCATTGCAGGATTTCACACCTGCACAAAACTGCACCGACAGATCCAGCTTGTGTCTTAACTCCCGCTTCCTGCATGGTGGAAATGGTGCTGAAGCCTCACCCGGGGCTGTTTCTCCTTCCCACCTGCCTTTGGCTGGCCCAGGCAGTCCTGCTGCAGGGACAGGTGAGGACATTGTCAGGCTGCTCTTGTGCCACAAACCAGAGTGGGCAGAGGACAGAAGGTGCTGGTCCTGCTGCAGCAGAAGTGGCCTGAGCATTGTCTGCACGGGCTGAGCCATGAGCTGACTGTGCTGGGAGTCATGAACTGCCCCAGCTCTGTGTGCAGGAGCCCCAGCTGGCTGCTGCTCCCACTCCTGAGTGTCCAACAGCCAGGAATCACAGGGCCATCAGTCCTGCCCCTCCAATATGTCACAAAAAATGGAGAGGGAGGGGTTGAGCCCCTGAACCACGGCCTGCCAGGCCACCAGGGCCCATGGGCAGAGCCTGCTTGGTCCTTTCCCATCCCTGTCACTGTGACACTGCTTCACTTGAATAACTCCATCCTTCAAAAGACACCTTTGTGCACCCTGAAATGAGCTTGTAAGGAGGAGCCTTTGCATGCAGAAGGAATCCACCACCTGCAGAAACATCCCCCAGCACAGGAGTCGCCCCGAGCCAGGCTCACCCAAGAGATTTTTGTCAGTTTACATGTACATATAGAGGGATATATGTGTGTGTGTGTGTGTTGTGCAGGACTCCACCCCCCTGCTCCCATGGAGATGCAGTTATTTTATGTAAGAGTATTTTTTTAGGATGGGCATTGCTTATTCCACCACTGTACAACTGATTGCACTGTAACAGGTCTGGTCCCTGTGATGCTTTGAAGGCTGGAAATTCTTGTGTACTTTTGCCCAGCACGGTGAAAAACGAACCACACAGAAGTAACAAGTCATAAATATACAACTTTAAAAAAAAATTACTGTTAAAGATTTATTGCAATAATACAATAAAATTTAGAAGAAAAAAAAAAAACAAAAACAAAAAACCAAACCATTAGTGTTTAGTTACATCTTAAATCTGGAAGCTGCGAGGGAGGGGCCACGAGTTTCTGCAGGTGACAAAGCCACCCCTGGGTGTCCCACCCGAGACCCTGCACAGGCACCTGATTTTCAGCACAGGGCTGGGCCCCCAAAATCAGGCTCTTCCCTGGCAGCCCAAATTGGCCACCCCAGGTCACTGGTGATGACCAGAAGTCCCAGCCAGAACTGAAATTCCCGTGTTCATGCTACACAAAGTGTTTCGTAAACTCTCAGCTGGCTGCCTTCAAATATTCTCTAATTACAGATATTCCTGCCCTCCCTCCCCCACCCCCCCAAACAACCTGGGAAACGAATCCTGGTGATTGCACTCAAGGTTTGGACACACACAATTCTTCCTCAGCTACACATGTGCAAAACACTTCTTAAAAAAACCACCACAACCTTGTGTTCTGTTACAAAAAAAAAGGTTCCATGAAAAGCCCCACCCCAACACATTTGAACACCCTCACGGTGCCCTTGTGCACTCTCAAGGGTATGACAGGGTTGCAAATAAATTATTTTGGAAAACATGGATAGGAAGTATATGGCTTAGAAAAGTTATTGTGTTGGATTTGCTTTCCCTAAGTTCAGTGACAGTGCATGAAGCTGAGTCATGGCCTGACCTTCCAGGGCTCAAAGCACAAAGGCAGCAATGAAAAAGGGACTGAAATGCCTATTAAAAAACAACAACAAAAAAGGGTATTTAGATGGTGGGGTCCAGTGCAAAATCCACGGGGAAGCAGAAGGGGCTGGGCTGTGAGCCCAGTTTCCAATACTGGCGTGTGCTGGTTGCTCAGAGCTGCAGGGATAAAGTGCTGGGAGCCAACAGAGCCCAAAGCCCAGACTGGGCCTGGCAGTGGGGCTGGGGGCACTGGCCTCCATCAGGCTGCAGCAGCTCAGGGGCCTGGGCTGTTCTCCCAAAACAAACTCAACTCTTGGAGCAGAGCAGAGGCAGGATGAGGGGGGTGGAGTCTCGAGTTAAGGGTCTTTGGTTTAAAAAAAAACAAAAAGAAAGAAAGAAAAAAAGGAAAATTAGAAGAAACTACTGACAACAGATGCCCAAGCTCAGGGCTGAAGAGAAGCAGCTGCCATGGAAGGGTGGGTGGCACAATGATCAGCCAAGCCCCTGGCATGGGGCACATGGGTGTCACTGCCCCACCTCCCTTCCCACCCCTCCTGGGTGGGGACACAGGCAGCACTGGCCAGCCTGGAGAGGAACAGAGAAATCCACCACAGAACACCCTGGGAGGTGGCTGGGAAAGCCAGCCCTGCAGCTGGGATGGGGCAGGGATGTGGCCTCTGTCACCACGTCCTCGTGAGGAGCTGTGTCCCCACAAGCTGCGGGGCAGTGGCAGAAATCCTCCCTCGTGGAGGGAGGGCAGGAGGCTCTTCCCTTTAGGACTGTCCCAGCCCTAAATGTAAACGTTGGAAGCTCTGCTGAGCAAACCCCCTGTGGGTGCCCCGTCCTGCAAGGCAGAGGAAGAGGAGGAGGAGCCCTTGCTCACCAAGTCACCATCAGCACCCACCCCCCAGGGTTCCATGAGCCAGCTGTGCCAGGGAAACCAAACCAACCTCTTGGCAGTCAGTAAACAACAAACCCCACCATGAACATACAATAAAAATAGGGTTAAAAACACATGTAGTGTGGAGAGCGTGTGACTTCACCAAACTGGCTTGAAATGAGGTTTTTCTGATGCTCAAAAGTGGCAGCGTGGTGTGGTAACGGATGGATATTATTGCAACAATGCAATTCTGTATCAGCATCGAATGTGGGTCTAGCAAGAGAATGTCCAGTGTTTCTTTGGTGTATGGTATTAAGAGTACAGAGCCTGTGTGCCTCAGCACAACACAAAACTTCTACACCTGCCAGTGGAAACAGCATGAAACAAGCCAGTTTTCTGTGGCAAAACTGGGTAAAGATTCACAACCAAATCTAAACCAAGAGCGATCTGCTGTGTGAATTACCTGTCCATGCTGATCATCTGTATTAAAAATATGGCAACAGAGATTAGAAAACATGTTAAAAATGCATAATTTTCATGTCCTGAATGAAAAAAATTTAGAAACACGCATTTTTGCATTACGCAAGACAGATTTAAAACACACACACACACACACAAAAAGGAAAAACCCTGTAAGGAGTTAAGAAAGTGGGAACTGCATTTGCACCACTGTCCAGACCACGCCCTGAGCAGCCTTCCCTGTGCTCAGCCTGATCCAAATGCTCCAAAATCTGTTTCTGCCTCAAGAAAATAGAGCTGGAGGTTGCTGGGTCCTTTTGTGATCCTCGCTGAACAGAACTGAGACACAAAGAGCCCTCGCGGGATCCGTCGGAGCTAATTTACAAAACGGGGCCGTCACAGTCATCGTGGGGAAATAAAAAGGTTTTTCTCCGGTTTACAAAACTCCAGTCTGACCTTTCCTTTGTTCCAGGCACTAAACTGAACAGGTAAAGGTTGATACAGCACAGCTGGGGAGGCGATCCTGGCACATCCCCTCCTTGTGCCCGTTAGCGGTGCCCGGTGTAAGCCTTGAACCACGAGGTGACCGAGGCGGCGGCGGACGAGATCATCCCGCCCGCGCTGCTGCTGCTGGCGATGGGCTGGGACACCTGGGTGCTCTGGCTCTGCAGCATCTCCACCTGCTGCGAGGGGATGTCACAGAACCTGGGGCTGGGCAGGTTCTCCCAGTCCGTGCCCAGGTCGGTCTCCTCGTCGCTGACGTGCTCGTCGCCGCTCTCGTCTGTCTCGCCCGCCGCGCTGGGCTCCACGAACTCCATCGAGTCCTCCAGGTCGGCGCTGATCTCGAAGGGGCCGGACCTGTGGGGCAGCACACGGTGCCATCAGTGCCTCTGTCCCCTCAGCCCACAGCTGCCTGCTCTGCCACGGGCACAGCAGACATCAGGCAGCTCTGGCAGAGGAACTGCACAGGGCATGTGGTGACACTCGGCCAAGGAAGGGGCAGGGTTCCAGACCATGGAGCAGGAACGGTGGGAGAGCGGCTCTGCTCTGGCAGGGATAGAGGAACACACACACAACAGAGAAAGCTGCTGGTGATAACTCAGGGCTCCACTGGTGGGAATCTTGGCTTGATGTGGAGCAGCTTTAACTTCCAACACCTGGCCAGGCCAAGAGAGCTCAGCTCTGTCAGGCTGTACCCTGGCACAATTCACCAGTGGAGACTTCCACTCTGCCCCAGCAACACCTCAACCCCTTTCTCACTCTGAGCTTGGCCAGACACTGGAACAGGCTGCCCAGAGAGGCTGAGGGGTCTCCCCTGGAGACACTCCAAGCCCCACCACACAGAATCACAGAGTGGGTCAGGTTGGTGTTGGTGACCCACAGTGGCTCCTCTGGTCCAATTTCCCTGCTCCAGCAGGGCCATCCCAGAGCACAGGGCACAGGATTGTATCCAGACATCTCTGAAATACCCCCAGTGAGGGAGACTCCACACCATCTCTGGTCTCTGTTCAGGGCTGGGTCACTGCACAGGGAAGTTCTTCCTCCTGTTCAGGTGGAAATTGTGGGCATCAGTTCCTGCTCATTCCCCTGGTGCCATTGCTGCGCCCCATGGAGCACAGCCTGGTCTATCTCTGAGCCCTCCCTGCAGACAGGGACAGGCAGGGCTGAGGGCCCCTCTCAGCTGAGCACCCCCAGCTCCCTCAGCCTTTCCTGGACAGGGAGATGCTGCAGTGGGCTCTGGCTCTGCTCTGAGCAGGGCCATGGGCTGGATCTCCGTGGCCCTGCAGGGTCCCACCTGTGCTGTGACTCAGAGTTCCCTGCTGCCACTGCCTGGTGGGAGAGGCGATTGCATCCTGCCCCATCCCACTGCTCTGGGCTGCCTCTATTCCACGGGAAAAGGTGGACTCCCCTCAGCAAGCAGTGTCCCTGAGAGAGTTCACTCCAAGCCACAAAACTGCCCCGTGTTTGTGCAAGAATTTGATGGAATAATTTAGGTTGAAAAAGACCCCCAAGGTCACTGAGTCCAACCATTAAACACGGTAACCACTGAACACAGGCAAGAGTTTATCCAGCCTTAATGGGAGAAGGAGCCCAAAGCAGTGATTTATCATGGGAAATATTAATCCAGATAATTAAAGCTTGGTAAAATTATAAGCATTTGAAACCAGCAGCATATAAAGGAGATTGTCAGGCAACCACAGGCTTAGGTAGCTAAAGGAAAATAAAGAGAGCTGGTTGCTGCAAGCTTTGCAGCCAGCTGAGAAATTAAAGGCAAACACTCCTCTTTCATAATCTGGAAAAGAATGGGAGCACTGCCTCCTGGCAAAGCCTTTTGCTTAACAAGGCAACACAAGAAGGGAGTCATCAGGGTTGAGGCCAGGAGGGACCATGAGATCATCTCAAGTGACCTCCTCTCTAACAAAGGTCCCACCCGTTCTCCCTGTCCTGAGCCCAGCAACTCCTGCCTGATGACAGCATCCATTCCAGCAACTCATCCAGCCTTGAGAGGATGACAGGAGGAAACAGAATCCCCACCTTCATTCCTGTGGGTAATTAATGTCTCTGCCAAGTGCATGTGCCTCATTGCAACCAGCTCAGACTCTTTGCTCCCAGTGGTGTCTGTAAAGCCATTCAGCAGCCTGGTGGGGATTTTATCCAACCCTCCTGTAACCCTTTCTTTTACTCTCTGGACCCAGCTGATGTGTGTGGAGCTCTGTGACACCTGTACAGGTGCCTACTGCAGCCCCTGGACCTTTTAGAGCAGCTGCTTTCCTTTGAGGACACAACTCTCCATTTCCAGCACTCTATTTTCAGGCAAGAGGCAGCAAACGCAGGTTTTTGTCCAAAATCTTTTACAAAGATGTGGCTCCCCATGTCTCTGGGCTGAATCAGCAGGGATACATCCAGAGAACACAAGGAAGTAGGAACAGGCAGCTCCTCTTAGTGGCACTGCAGGTTTTTGAATAAAACCAGATCCATGTAAGAGAACAAAGCAGAAAAGCAGATTTCAGAACATTACTGTGTTTAAGGGGGGGAATAAAACACCAGGCACATCAAACAAATATTTGCAGACTGTCTTGGGCACAAGTGACTTGTGTCTGGGTTATCCCAATGGGGAAATCAGTGAAGTTTGCTTTCTTCTATTTAATTTGTAAAAGAAGAAATAAATTATTAAACCTGGTGCGTGCAGGCCAGAACTGACATTCTTTTCATCATGTTCTAAGCTATGACAACAGTTGTTTCTAATCTTAATTTACATATAAATGAATATTATTTATAGGGTCAGCTTTGGTCTAGGCACTTCATTGACTGGAAGTATTTTGGGAAAGGTTTGCCTGGGACTCTTCTCAGGGTTTGTGTTACTGGATGCTCTCAGGTATTTGCATGTTGGCAAGGCGTGGGCAGGGTCACACTTGGAGCATGGCAAAGCTGCCTGGCATTTGTGCTGCTGTTCCCTGGAGGGAAGGAGTTCCTGCTCCTGGGTGTAGGGGAAGTCAGTCCATCATCAGCTGCAAAGCCTCCAGCTGAGCCTGCCACAAGCAGCAGCACAGCAAACTCACGTCTGTGAAATTTAATTCCCTACTCAGGAACCCCTTTTCCTGTCCAGTCTTTCCTCCTCCTGGAACTACCCTGATTTCTGGGCTGAGGACTGACCTCTAGGCACAGCAGAAGAGAATTTCCCTCACAAGTAACAAGGCAAAAGCATAAATTCCAAAGGGATTCAGCCACAGCAGAGTCCATATTTTGCTTTTCTTACCTGCCCAAGTTCTCGGTGTCTGGGCTGACCAGGTACATGAGGTTCCTGAGGGTATGCAGGGGGTGCAACAGATCTAAATTTACATGCTGACATGGGGAAGGGGAAAAAAAAACCAACATAATTAGGTCCTGAAGGAAAACCAGCAGGGACAGGTGATATTTAAAAAGCTATTTAAAGATATCAAATGTACATCCCCCGTACCTGAGAGAAGCAGAGGTGAAGGATATTAGCATTCAGCTTCTTCACTGCCCGTGTGAACCTGTGTCTGCTGAGATTCTCTCCACAGAATTCACTGTTAAAACACCACACACACAAAAACACAGAAAGGAAGATGCTGTGAAAATACACTTACTGGAGGAATCAGCATTCCCTGCCCTGGCTTCCTAACAGTTCCTGCAGTAAAAGTCCTTGCAGCTAGCACTTGTTCAGAGTCTACAGCTAGTTTTGGAGTGCTGAGGAGATTAATTTTAAACCTGGCAGGACTGTGAGCATTTAATCAACAAGCTCTGCTTGCCCTGGCCTCACCAGTTTCCACAGGACAGGTGGTGTGAAGTGTAGGGAACTCAGACCCACCAGAGCCAAACTGCTTCAGCTCTCCTTTAAAATCTTGCATCATTTCCTGTTCCCAACCTTTTCTTTCTGTGAGGGCTGAACACCCCCAAAAAATCAGAGAATGACAGAATGGTTTGGGTTGGAAAGGACCTTCAAGATCATCTGGTTCCAACTCCTCAGCCACAGGGTGGGAAAAAGCTGAAACTCTAAACAACTTTTGTGCCCTCACTTTGACAATCACTACTTAAAAGCACTTAGAAGAATCTCTGCAGCACATTTGGGACCCCTGGGAGTCTGACCAGGTCTGCAGCTCCTTCTGTGCAGATCCCAGCTGCTCCACACAGACCCCAAAATTCTAACAGTGCTCTTCATCCCAAATGGGGTTTATGCAGTGCACTCGTGGCTGTTTTATCCCATTGGGAATTACAGAATTACACTGCTGCCATGCCATATTACAGGACTTGTCCTACAGCACAGGAGGCAGCAGAGCTGATCAAGAGCTGCTGGGTTGGGCTGGGATTTTGTGAAGCACAGTGGGTTCCAATAAAATGAAAAGTGCCATTCATGCACTGCCATATTTCATCTCTCATTTCAGGATGCTGAATTATGTCAATTAGAGAGGTGTTATTTCCAACTGTGATGGTTGATCTCCCCCTCAGGAAGTAAAAAAGGAGGGAAGGACTGTTAACTGTGGTCTAAAATCCTGCTAGCCCTCCCCTCAAACAGCCCAAAAATCCACGAGCCACCTATGTTATCAAAAGCTGTTCCAATTCATGACTTTGTTCTTCAAACTTAACTGATCTGAGGTCACAGATTCCTCTGCTGTGTTTTTACTTGCCTGTTGCAGAGCTTCTTGGGAAGATTTACATCAAGTATGAGAGACAAAGTGTTAACGAGCTGAGTTGCATAGCACAATGCAGCACTGATGGTATGAGCAGGGTTATTATGTTCCATATCTGAAAGAAATAACAACAACATGAAATCTTTGTTTTAAATGAAGCCTCGGTGGGTGTGTTAATATGTTCCTGGAGTCTACTCTGGAATATGTCATTTCTAAGTATGGAGAACAGCCTGAATCTAGCAATCATTTCCAGTGAAATCTGTCAGAAGCTGGAAGAAAATAGTAATTCTTGGAATTCCTGTTAAGATGATGACATGTGAACTGTGTCAAAACTGTGAATAATTAACTTTCTCTATTCCACTGTGCTGTGTATCCCAGCCAGCATTTCATGCAAAGGAAGATTTCAGCAGACTCATCATAAAATCACAGAATGGTTTGGCCTGGAAAGGACCTTAAAGACCACCTAGTTCCAACTGGGCAGGGAATCTTCTCCTGACATTTATTTCTGGCTCAGGGTGAGAACAAATGGAACGGTCCACTACTCCTCAGTGCCTTCTGCTGGCACCCAAAGCTCCTGGAGTATCCCAGCTGCCTTAAACCAGGCCTTGCCCCTTACCAGGTCCCTGTGTAGTCTTCTTCTCCTCCACCCAGCTGTAGTAGGCTGAGTAGTCCCCGTTGTTGGGCAGGATGATCCAGGGCCCCGTGATGCTGATGCTGGTGTCCCCGTTGTGGTCGTCACACACCCACCTCCCCGACAGGTACGTGGTTCTCCGAGCTTCTGCCAGCTTGCTCACAGTGCTGGAGGTCATGGCATTGTCACTCTCTGAGGACACATCAGCAGGGTCCCTGCAGGACCCAAAAAGGGGTTGGAAAGGAGTGGTTGGATACAGAATCAAACCTGTGCTTGGCAGGTGCTGAAGCAGATTTCACTCGGGGCAAAGTGCTGGTAGGAACCTGCAAAACTCCTCAGTCCCAAAAATACTGTCATTTGTTCTGGGGTTTTTAATTGGCTATTTTTGTAGGATTCAGGAATGGTTTGGGTTGGAAAGGACCTTACAGACCACTTGTGCAAAACTCCTCACTCCCAAAACTACTTTCATTTTCTCTGGGATTTTTAATTACCTGTTTTTGTAGAGTCCCAGAATGGTTTGGGTTGGAAGGGGCCTTACAGACCATCTCATTCCACCCCTGCCACAGGCAGGGACACTTTCCACTAGACTAGGCTCCTCCAAGCCCTGTCCAGCCTGACCTTGAACACTTCCAGGGATGGGGGAATCCATATTTTAAGGAAGTTTAACACTGGACATGCAGCTCAGATCTCTCAGTGGGGAGATGCAAACACCTCCAGATTCAGACCTCTGTCTATGGGTGACAACACAACTCCTCCCCCCCCCACAGAGACCCTAAGGGAGCCAAGACCACCTTACCTTAGACTGACACAACTCCCTTCTGGCTGCCTACAGCCAAACCAAACGATCCCAAAAGGACAAGGCTGCCATACCTCATGCTTGTCTTCACCTCCTGGATGGGGAAGATGACCGAGGTCAGCTCCAGGATGTGCGTCCGCCGCAGGTTGGCCAGGTGCTCGTACTGCGTCTTCAGCTCGTGGGTTTTCTTCTCCACCAGCTCTCCCAGCTTCCTGTTGTGCCTCTGGATCTTCTCCTTCTTCTCCTGGTGCCTCTGAGCCCGCCGATAATGCTTCTGGTTCTCCTCTTTGATCCTCAGCAGCCCCTCGGTGTCTGTGAGAAGAGCAGCAGATGTTATCCCGTGGAAAAGGGGAGCTGGGAGGTGCCGGGAGGAAAAGCTTGAGAAAAGCTTTATTAATATTTAGGGAAAACAAAGATCTATGGCAGCTTAAAACAGAAAACCCTGCTGAACTATTAACATCTTCCAGCTGCTCAGTGGTACAAGTTTTTAATCTCCTCTGAAGATCTCCAAAGGGACTGCAAGTGGGATTATTCTTTCCCTATCTTTTACCCAGCTATTTTTGGATTTGGAGCACAAAAGCCAAGATTTCTCAGTTTAATTGAACTCCTGAGGTAACCATCCTGGCAGAAATAGCCTGACTGTACATGTTTGCATGGTGCTGGCCAAAAAAGCCCTGCCCTGCTTGCAGCCAGTGCAGATAGCATCTTCATTCACCATTCCTGGCACCTCTGCTGCTGTTAATGTGGGTTATTTGGGCTTCACTCATGGATGTGTTCTCACAGCACTTGGATCCCACCAGTGCAGGCTCCTTGTTCCCACAGGGAACACTATCTCCCTTTCCACTTACAAAATGGGAATTGTGCTCATGTGCTGAAGTGCTGCACCTGCCTGGATTCACTCCATGTGTCAGACACACTGAGGCTTGGAAAAATACCCTGCAAGAGCATCTTGAAGCATCCAAGGTTGGGCCTGATGATCTTAGAGGTCTTTTGCAACCTTGATGATCCTGTGATCTGCTGGTTTTGCTATAAATTAACTGGCTGTGGTAATGCTCCCACAAACAGAGAGTCAGCTACCTCTGTCTTTTAAAAGCACAGGGAAAGATTTGTTGTGCTCCCCCCAAATACAATACAGGTTTAAAACTCTCCCTGTGCCCTAGTTTGAAGTGTGCCTGCCCCTGCAGACACAGAGGCTGCTCTCTCTGAACATCAGGAATTATTTCCAGTCATCTGATCTGCTGCAATCCATGGTGTGTCTGGCAGGAAGGGAGATCTGGTATGTGGGAGATGCAAAGTCCCAAATTAAAGGAGGTGAGAAAAGCTCCTCCATGCAGATAAGAACTAATAATCCTCAGGTTTTTATAACATAAATAAGTGACCCCTGGTAGAGGAGCAGTAGAAAAATCCACTTTTCTCTGAGCAATACCAGAATCCCTAAGTGTCAGCTGTAATTCCCTTTCCTTTAAGCAGTCCTGTAACATCAACAGAAAATCAATTAACACTTGCACTCATACTCCCAAACTCTCCCTTTGCCTAAAGAACAAGAGACACAGGAGGAGGAAAACGTCCATCTGTTCAATTTTCACATTCATATTCAACTTGAAAGGCTACTTTTTCAGAGTGAACTCCCTTCCCTGTAGCTCCAACAGCAATTATTTGGGAGCAGGGGAGACATTGCACTCACGTTTTCCTCTTCAGCAGTCCCAGTGCACAAACAACTGTCCTGCTCTCTGCACAGCACCTCAGCTTTATCACCCAGTTTAGGAGGTGACTAAAAATCTGTCCCCAGGAGTATTTCAGGACACCACTGTGTCCCACACACCTGCACTGCCTGACAAATGCAAGCCCAGGCACACTGATCTCTGCCCAGAGAACTCTGCCAGGTATTTGCAAGCCTGTCTCCTTGAACTGCTCTGCACTGAAAGAAGGCAAACACACAGATTTTAAAACATTATTTTAAGCACCACCAATTATTGAGGTCTCCAGGAGAGTCAACTCCAAAAGCAGGAACCCAGGTGTTCTAGAAATGGTTTTTATTTCAGAAAATTAAACCATGCCACATCCAAGACCAACGAAACAACCTTTTCACACTTTTTAACGTGGCCCAAAAGTGACCAAGTTGGATCCTGATTTGTTGGCTACTCACAGCTAGAATTAATTTCTGGTCTCTCTCCAAAAGCAATTGAGCTAACAATAGGTTAGTTGGGCAATAGTCAACTCAGTTTTTAGGTTAAATCTAATCAAATTCACTGTGAATCAAGAAAAATTGCAAAAGTTGCAGAAGATAAAATCCCAGAAGAGTGGGAAAATGGAGAACTCCACTCCCTGGGGTTCTGGTCCTAACATTCTGCCACCTTCAGAGCAGAGCATTTTGAGAAAAGATGACTAATTCCTTAAACTCACATTGATTTCCTCTTCTCCTTTCTTCACAGGCAAAAGACAAAAAGTCATAATCTAATCTCCATAACAATAATCTTCTACCTACTGAAAAGCTTGTTTTTCTTCAACTTCCTCTTCTTTAAACCAAACATGAATTTTCTTGGCTGTTCTGCTTCATTTCCAATACTCAGACTTCCCCTGGCTGATTTGTATCTTTCTTAAATTGTTTAAATTGGACACCAGACTTCCACTGAAGCAACAGCAATACCTGGCACAGCAGGATAACTGTTTCCATCTTAAACACAGCACTGATACTAGTCAACCCAGAAAGAGGCCTGAACCTTTCTGGAGCAGCAAGAGATTGATAATTTTTATTTAATTTGCAATTCCACAGATCCCTTCCTGCCAAATCTCAGCACCATCCCCCATTCTGGGTTTATGTCTTTCTTTACAACAACGTGTTCCTTGATTTTGTCCTTTTCAGATCATGCTGTCTATTTAGCAAATTTTGAATTTGGTCCTGGTCTCCACAGAATTCATTTCAGGATCCAGCCTGGCTTCCTCCATGCCACCCTCTATTCTACTGAGCTATTGTGGGAAATACTGAAGAGAACTGGGCCAGGAAGTGGCTCCTGCTGAGCTCCACCTGTCTCACCTCCTCAGCCTGACCATTGTCACCACCCCTTGAATGCAGCTTTTATAACCTTTTGTGATGACCTCGCAGGGGTTACACCCAGAGCAAAATTTGTCTGCCCACAAGACAGTTTCAGGCAGTGCCCAAATCCAAGTTATGTGCAGCTTCTGCTTCATCCTCCGCTGCACCACTTTATCTCCACATGAAGGGTTGATTTGACATGAATATCATGACAAAAATAACAAAACATGGATTTGACATGAATCTCATAACCAAGTGGTGCCTATTTTTAACCACCTCCTCTGTCAGTCCCCAGCAAAGCTCCCCAGGATGTAACAGGATGCCTGTGTCATCACTTTGAGGGTCTCCCTTCCTGCCCCCTGTGAAAGCAGGTTCTGTTTTCAGCTTCCTCAGACAGCCTCACTCCTCACGTGCTCCCAAATGCTCCACAGGCCACTTCAGCTTGTTCTTTGGGTTCCATAAAGCAAACTAATGTGTAGCTCTCTGTTTCCTTTCCTCAGCCTGCAGTGTCATGAGGTCAAATTCAACCTGGCTAAGCAGCTGATCACATTTTCTTTGCAGGAAGATGAAGCAAAGGCAGCAGTGAATGAATGCCTCAGACTTCTCTGCACTGTTATTTGCTCTCTTTCCTGTTAACTAACACACTTTTCTGCTCCTTCACCTTTTCTTTATCATCCATTTATTACTCTTACTATCCATCCTCCTTTTTAATTGAAAATAATTTTGCATCTCAGCCTTTTTGATTTTTCACCTCAAGCTTGTGCTAATGTTTTATGACTCTTCTCAGGTTATGCCTCTGCTTCCACTCTCTCTATGGCTCCTCTTGAATTTCAAGCCATAAAAATATCCCAGATTCAATCAATAGGCTTCTGAATATGTTTCCTCTACTTCTCTTGCATGTAGGTTGTAAGGAGAGCTGCATATTCTCTTCTGAGAAATGACCCTGCTAATTTAGTGTAAAACAATCTAATGGGTTTCAAAAACTGAAGTTTCTGAATGGAGCCTACACCATATTGCAGTGACTCTTACTCAAGTAGGATTTTAGGCTTTTCAGACAGGTGTGGGTTAAAATTCAGCAGTTTCAGGAAATCTGTGACAGCTGCAGAGCTGTTTGCTCCTCTTTATCAAGAGGAAGTGATCAGAAACACTACACTGAATAAAACCATCTCTAGGGACACAGCCAGAGTCACAGGCTGCTAAGCATTTGCTCTTAAAGCTGTTGCAAAACCATCTCCATCCAGCTGAATAATGTCTGCTGTTTGCTAATTAAAACCCAAGCATAAGAAGGCCCAAATCCACTCAGTGATTTGCCTTCAAGTTGATTTAGGAAGTGGAAATTCACCATTTCCTTAAAAAAAACCTAACGCTCAAATTCACCTCAATTGATTTCTCACTCTGAGGCACAGGGAGTTTCTTCCACATCACAAAAGCACAGGCATTACTCACGTCTTGTCATCTCATCATTCTCTTTGCAAATGGTCTGTTTCAGCTGCTCAATCCTCATCTTGCAAGACATTATTTTCCATCTCTGAAAAAAAAAAAAAGAACATTCAGCAACTCTAGGGCACAAACGACTTCAAGCAGGCTGAACTAATGATTAACAACAAAGCCAGCAGCTTTAGTAGCAAAAGTAGCAGGATGCTCTTGAATGGATCAAACAACTGAATATTTCATACAGTGTTTTGTGCACAGAGGAATGCCACAAACAAAATGAGTGCTTAGTATAAAGTCAATGGGTAAAGTAAGTTATTGAACAGATATCTAGAGAGAAATGAAAAATTCAGACAGCTTGGAACACTCTGCTGGCAGAGCCCATTCCAGTTTTGCTTACAGCAGGCTCTTTGGGAAAGCAACACAATGCCCTCGAGGTGAACTGTAACTTTAAACTATGAGATCTAGGAATTCAGAGAGTTTAAAAACCATGGGGCTCTTGGAGCAACTCACCAGCTGATCAGTTATTTCTTTCCCTTCCATGGCCTTCAAAACACTAGAGGAAAAGACATGATTGAAAGTTTTATGACTATCTGGACTCTGTCTGTCTCCAGCAACAGTGTGTTAAAAGAGACTGTTTCCTTTTATGAGATCTCTTAGCTTTTATATCAATTTAATAAATACAACTTACTGTTTTTGGAATTCTCTCTGTTTGGCTTTGAGATGCATCAGCCTTTCTTTCTTGTCTGAAAACCTGGAAGAGATTAAATTCTTTTATTGATATTTTGCACAATTACAGCACTGTAAGTTGTCTGAGAAAGATAATAAAATTGGAGCTTGGGGATTCTCCAAACCTCAGCTATCTGTCTTCATCTTGGGAAGTTAATGGCTAAATGTAAAACTCTTGCAGAATTCTAGAGCATGTGTCTCACTGGAATTGCAACAGAACCTCTGAGCTGGAGAAACATCAGAGCGTTGAACTATCAAACAAATAGCAAATTATTGCTATTTCAGGATTTATAGCTTAGCAAGATCAGTATTTTGTGTGTTACAAAAAACATGGAGTACTTTAAAAACCTTCAGTCACTGGAGAAATTACTAACTCACATAGTCCATGACCCAAATGTCTGCTTCAGCTCTGCTTCACTGGATTCTAGGATATGGGAACTGATCAGAAGGGAATTTTTTCACCATTTGAGTACACAGAAGCCACGTTCTGGCCCTCTTATTGTTACACAATTCATTCTACTTTCCTCTGCAACATGTAGAATTGAGGATTCCATCCTAACAGTGCTGTGATATTTGCAGATGCCCCATCCCTGGAAGTTTTCAAGGCCAGGAAGGATGGGGCATGAAGGTGCCCCTGCCCATGGCAGGGTTTGGATGGTTCTTAAGGTCCTTTCCAACCCAAACCATGTGATTTTATGATTTTCCCTTTATTTCATGGATATTTAAGCTTTATTTAGAAAGAATGGTACACTAAGCCTTGACAGGATGACATCTTGGATTTCCCTCTCTGTTACTCTGTGGATTTGATTTCAGGTAAAACTTCAAAATGCTTCACTTCTTTCCTTCAAGTGCTGAAATGTGCAAGCTTAGTGACTACCTTTGGATTCAGAGCATGTGTAACCACCCTCCCAGATGACATTAGCATTAAAACAACAAAACCACTGGCTGCTGCTTCTGTAGTCAAGCAAAAGAATCTGTTTTCCTTCCAAAACAAACCAAAACCACACTGCAGGTGCTTGGCACAAAAGCCAAGAGGCCACACGTGAGCTGGAGGAATGTGGAGCAACTGGAGCCCAGCTCTTCCTGTGTGTCCTCACCCCAGGAGTCACCCTGGAAATGACAAAAGGCCCTGCAGGAGCCTCCTGTTTACCTACTGCTCCCTCACCTCTGGCTGCCAGCAAAAATCCCCTGGCCCAAAAACACAGAGCTCACACAGGAACAGCGCTGGGGTAATTCAGAAATTCTTGGTTTCAGAGCTGGGCACAGACTCTGACTGAACAGAATTACCCAATTCCTGTCCATCACATCAGCAAAAAGCTGAATGATCTGTCAAAGGATACAGGAATAAATTAAGTTCTGAGTGTGGAGGGAAGACAGAAATATTTGTGGAAGGCTGTAGAAATTCCAGTGATGTCAAACAGCTCCTACTGACTTCTCCAGCAGGTTTCTCCTAAGCAAACATTTCCACTTCTTTATATAGCTCTGATTTCAATTGCATTGCATCCTGCAACCCATTTCTCTTTATATATCTTTAGCCTTTCCATTTGGCAAAGAAACAAACCTTGGGATGAATTATTATAGGAACTCCCATAAAATGTAAACTGAGAGGAGAGAACATCTCGAATTACCCATGAAATGTTTCTCTTTCCTCAAGTCTTATCACATTAAGATGAGATTTTCTGTGGTTGCCTGGCTTATTTCCACTTGTTCATGACTAGAGAGAAGCAACTAGAGAGAGGGGCTTCCTAATCTACAGGAGCTGATTAATGCTGAAGGAGTTGAGGGCACTACATTCACTATAACTCCCTTGCTGAAAAAAGTCACTATTCCTAACCATAACCCAGAGCTTGGAAGAAATCAGCCAGGCTCAGACAATTACACTGTCTTTGGCTTTTGCCATCTGCAGACACACAAAGCAAAGCAATTCAGCAGTCTGGGAAACACACTCTGAGAATTTATGCACATGACAGGCTGGAGGACACTCCCAGGAGGAAGAAGAACCTCTGAGCTGAGACCAAGATGCCAGCTTGCCTTTTGAATATACAACACATTACTCATGGAAAGAAGGATGGCAGTGACTGTTTTACTGGAGGACTTCTGGACTACTCATCCTTAATTGTAGCTCTCCTGAAGTAATTAATCTTAACAGCTCCTCAGTCTCTCCCCCTCACAGATACGGGGTGTGATTTTTACCAGACAGATGAAAAACTTCCAGTTTTACTGTAGCTAAAAATTAGCACACAAAACAGTCCCATGAAATCTGAAATAACTGGAACATGAAAGGGTTTGTCTTCACATAAGGAAGATTCACAAGAAAATTCTAAAAATAAACAAGGATTAATGCTTGGTTTCTCTATATTTCACCAGGAAGACAATGTTCCTTTTCCCCCATCTCTAACACTTCAAAAAGACAAATGGGAGGCCCAACTGCCCTCAAACAATTCCACAATCTGAATTTCTCACATCAAGCCACTCAGCAAAGCCCTTGTCACGACACTCCCCCAGCACTGGCTGATCTAAAATGAACCCAAGTAGTACTAGAAGGCATAAAATAAACAAATAAATAACGATGGCTGTCAACAGCAGCTGAAAGGCAGCCAGTGACCTGCACCTGTCCCTGCATGGCTTTGCCCTGGTGGTGCTTGGTCACCATTTCAAACATCTCCCCCTCTCCCAGGGCTCACACCACAAGGAATCCAGAGACACCCACAAAGAGTAAATTCAGTCATCCTAAATATCAATTAGAGAATGCAGACAAAACATTTCAGGCACAGTTTGAACATAACCCCATCATCCTCAAACCCCAAGCTTTTGTCCCTGCAGCCACTGAGGATATTCAGGTTGTTAGCACTGAGCTATTCATAGAGGTGTGCTGGTCCTTTAATTCATTAAAATAAATTTGCTATTTTTAATGAATTGCACTGCTGCAATTCATTCATGGGAAAGTTCTGAGCAGCAGGAGAAACAAAGCCTGGGGAAATGGGAGTGTGCAGGGAGGCCCCAGGTTAAGACAACAGCAGTGACCCTCAGAAATGGAACTGTGATGCCCAGGGAGAGGAGGAGGGGGGAAAAAAAGACCAAAACAAAAAAAAAGATTTAATCCTTGCAGTTAAAAACCACACTGCCAAATACACAGGAGCTTTTCCAGCCACAGACAAATGGGGCAGTGAAAGCTTCTCAGGAGGATGCAGTGACAACTGTCAGACAGAAAAGCTGATCCTGTCTCTTGTGAGAAGATAAAGAGGGTGGTTTTTTTCTCTTACACTGCTGCTTCTGCTACTTTGGCTAAAGCTGCTTCTTTGTGACTTCATTTTGCTCATGGGCAGACACTTCTCAAGCCTTGGTTAATACAGAACAACAGTGCTTTAACTCAAACAAAGGCTACAATTGAATTTCTATAATTAAACCTGATGTTTAGCCAAAAACTTAAGGCTGCAAAAGAGACAGGAAAAAAAAAAAACACACCCAAACTTGGTTCATGTTCCAAGCTCCATATCCAATCTTTTAATAGAATCTGCAGAAAACCCCAAGCAGCCTCACACAACTACACGTTTTCCCACCTATTTTAGAAAGGCTAAATCCAGTTTGTGGTTCTACAACACAGCTTTTTTTAAATTTTATATTCAAAAAGGGAAAGCCATCCAGCGACAGACTAAAGTCTCAGTTCTGCAAGCTGACTCACATGGGCTGACAGCATTTCCCCATTCCCGTGGATGCTGATGGGTGAAAAGTAACATTGTCCCCTTGTTTCTGGGGACACAAGGAGCCTTTGGAGAGAGAACAGCACCACCCCACACCTTCCCAAAATAGCTCAAGGAATCACTCCCAACAGCTGCAAACGAAGCTGCAAAGGAAGGAGCAGGAACACGGTGCCAACCAAGAGTCAGAACCATTCCAGACACGGCACTGGGAGACTTCTGAAGAATCTGGGCTGTGAACAGCAGCGGTGGAGGAGCCATCTGAGTCACAGCATGAGAAAATTTGTTTATGGGCATAGCACTCATGCAACCTCCCTCAGGGAGAGCCAGTGCTCCCAAAGGAGCAGGATGGCACAGGATTAACTCGAGTGAATTATCTTTTTTGTCATGCTAAAGGAGTGGGTGTCCACGTTTACGGGCATACGCACAAGAAAATGTTTATTCTCTTTGTTACACACCTTCCTAATTTTACTTAACGATTTAGAAAAGTCCCATTTCAGGGAGTGTGGACGAAAACAGGTAACCCATTTGAAATAACACTAAACGGATCTCTGTGCCCTGAACTGCAGCTTCTGTGGCTACATCGACTCGGACACATCCGCACCTGGCTGACCGAAAGTCGGGGTGATTTCTTAATTATAATTAAAACTATTACCATTTCAAGGCTCGTACCGAGGCTCCCCGCTATGTCCGCCCCCAGCCCCGGGGTGGGCCCGGCAGCCCCGGCCGCGTTCCCCCGCCCACACCCCGAGCCCCCCGAGCCCCGGGACAGCGGGGAAGGGGCACAACCCGGCCCCACATCCCCCCTACCCGAGGCACAGCCCGAAAGGGTCCCCCCGAGGCGAGGCGACCGCCGGTAGGGCAGGGAGAGGCCCGTCCCGTTCCCCTCAGCGCCGCCGGTACCTCTCGGAGTCGCGCCCGTCGAAGAAGACGAAGTCGCCGCTCTGCACGTACCGAGCGCTTGCGTGAGA
>JANPWX010000667.1:1686619-1711621 GCA_024734555.1 Trochalopteron elliotii
CCCCGCCCGGCCCCGCGGGCTGCGGCCGGCGGCCGCTGGGAGCCGCCATGTTGAGCGCCGGGTCACGTGGGACGCTGTTGCCGGGCAGGGCATTGTGGGAAGGGGCGCTGAGGCGGCGGGCGGGAGCGGGGGAGGGCGCGGGAAAATGCGGAGTTTTAATGTAAAAAACACGAGTTTTAATATAAAAATCCTTCCTGCAGAAAGAAAGGGATCACCCCCGCCCTGCTCCCAGAGCGATGAGGGTGTTGTATTAGCGGTTCGTGGGGCTTCATAGCGGGTAGCCATAGAGTAACCGGTCCGTAACGCTGCTGTGGGGACTACGGCTGCCAATCAAAGCACGGCCGTGTGTATTTTTTTTAGTAACATCCGAATCACTTTGTCCAAGTAGCAAATCCCGATTGCGACGCAGGGGGAGATTGCCTCAAGCCGGCCTCCATGGTGGGGCGATGATGAGGAGTTAAATACAGAAGATGAAGTAGGGGTGAGGAGAAGGGAGCAACTCCTTTGGAGCAGGGAAGGGACCTTAAAAATCATCCAGTTCCTCAAAGGGGACACCCTCCATTATCCCAGGGTGCTCCAAGCCCTGTCCAGCCTGGCCTTGGCCACCTCCAGGGATCCAGGGGCAGCCACAGCTTCTCTGGACACCCTGTGCCAGGGCCTCACCACTCCCTTCTAAGTAAAGAAGTTTTTCCTGACAATTAATATATCCTAATATGAACCCAACTCTCAGTTTGAAGCCATTTCCTCTTCTGTTGGACAATTAGAGGAGTTAGAGGCCACAGAAGCCAGAATAACTTAAGCAATATTGCCGTATCTCCCTTCCCAAAAGAAACGCCACTCCAACAAAACATTGCCCTATCTTTTTTTTTTTTAAGAGCAGTTCCCAGCTTATATTTTTCCCCTTCCCAGTGTTATCAAACACTAAGCAGGAACAGCACCGTAGAGGTAGAACCAAGATTGTTGTTTTTAAGACAAGAGTTACCACAGCAAACATTAACCTAATCAGTAGCTCAGTGAAAAGGCACAGAGCCCATTTCTTATCTCTAAGGCTTTATCTGTACTTCTAAAGAGCACTAATTTTACCACTGAAATCATGTGGCAAACTCTTAAGCAAAATGTGATTTCTTAAAGAGGGCTCATCTTAGATAAACTCCCCCCCCACCAACACCTCAATAAAACCAGGGTGTTTTTACTTACAAAAGATTATTTTAACTGGACCTCATCAGCTGCTACTACAGCTAGAGTGCAAATAAAAGCCCAGCCCATGGCTGTGGAAAGTCTCCAGTGTTAGAAAGCAAACAGAAAAGTAAGCCTGTGTTTAAAACAGAGTGTGGAAATCCAGAGTTTGACAGAGAAACTGATAACAGCTAAGACCAGCTTATCATGAGGAAGTGCACAAAGTTTTTCAAACTCTTTTCCAGAGAAGCAGGGAGATAGATATAAAACCACTTGTGAGCAATACATAACAGATACAGAAGATGAAGTCACACCCTTACCGAAATCAGAAATAAACTTTTGTGGCAGCAAAACTCAACTCAGCAAAAGCCTGTTCTGAGCTGAGCCGTAGCCCATCCCGACTATTTCCAGCAAGGACAGAGGAGGATTTTAGCCTGGGTTACACTTAAGTCATCTAAGAGCAACCTCTAGTGGTGTTTCCAGACAGGTACCGCACCTTGAGGAGGGAGGACACACCACAAACTATTCTGGCTTGCTTCCAGGGGTTTTCCAGAACAGCCATGGGATAGGCTTTGCACTGTTCCTGCTCCTACCAACTCTCGGAGCAGGACACCTTCTGAAAAGAAAGGCTTGAGTTCAAACCAAGTACAGGAAACCCCAATTGTTTTTGCTCCAAAATTACCAAATGTAGTGCCATTGGCTGAACTCTGGTGAAATAACACAGATAATTAAGTCATGAGCATGCAAGCATTTCGTATTTCCCTCAAATTCATTTTTAACAAAGTTCCAAACCGACATGTTTTTGTCTGCACCGAACTCCCATCGTGTGAGGGCACTTCAGTAATACAAGTGGGTACCATTTAGTTAAAACCTAACTTGTCCCGTGTCAAATTAGATAATTTAAATAGTTACCCCTCCACCCATAGATTTTCTAGGTATATCTCAGCTATCAGGACCTGGAATATCTTTCTCTGCAAAAGAAAATCCTGTACCATCACACACACAAGAGTTTAACCAGCCAGTGGGATCAGAGTGATTTCAGTACATGTCTTCTAGACACCAAAATCAACTCATGCAGGATTTTGTAAGCCATGTTATAGACAATAATATATGTTGAGTTTAAACATGCAACTAACACGGTGCAGCAGCAATTCAAGACACTTTGAGCTGAGGATTTTGATTAAGGTAGATTGAGGTGCAGTGTGGATTCACATGTTCAACAGGGAAAGAGACAGGTAGCTTCTGTTACAAAGTATTTTTAAGTGCCACCTTAATATACATTCTATTAAAAGTGCACTCATTTATCAACTGTTTTAACTCGATGAAAGTTGTCAGAACTCAGGTGGATTACAGACAGATAATCTGAAAGAAAAGAGCATCTCACAGGCTACAGAAAGGCATCAGCATATATGGCATTCAGAAATGAATAATTTGCTTAATAATCCACAAATGGGTCCAGGAATCCCCTTGGCTTCTGTTCCACACACACAGCACAAACCCAGGAGTTATTCTGGATTGCTTTGTGAGCTGTTGTCACGATGGTTTCTTGAAACCTTTTAAAATGGGGTAGATGTTCTCAAATGCCTCATAGATTTCAGAACGGTCTTTTGCTCCTAAATGGACATTTAAGAAAAAAACCCCAAAACCCATGAATTAACAGAGTGCTGAGAGTAACTGAATGCAGTTTATACCAAATAAGATTACAAACCATGAAGAAATCCAAGAGATTGGAAGCATCTTACTATTTAAGGCAGAATTTCTATCTGCCACCTCAATGAACAATTTCTAGCCTGCTTAGCTATAAGACTAATTTTGTTTAATCTGTGGAACCAAAAAAGCAATTTTCTGCTCTTGACAGGTGCAAAATACTGTCTTTGAAGAAGGAAAAAAAGCAACTGAGCACCACCATGGTGTTACCTACTTAAGAAAAACAGCTCTGCCTGTTCATGAGGTGAGTGGAAAGGTAGAAACAAGAAGTGAAAGGCCTTTATTTCATACTGGGAGTTGTTCCACAGCTTGAGAACTCTCCTTCTCCAGCTCTGAGAAGCAATTTTAATTTTAAGCTGTGTGTTAGAACACCTTTGATTTCAAATCCCTTTCCATGGTACTGTAAAAAAAGCTTTAATACCAAGTCTTGCACACCAACTGCATTGCAGTAGGCAGGAACATTCCCTGCCAGCAACACTACTCATGCTGGTCCAACAAACATCAGCTACAAGAAAACTGCATTTAAAAGAACTAAAAGTGGAATTAAGCCCTTCTCAGGTTGAACATGTAAACCTTTTCTCATGTCCTCGCTTGGACAGGAATAATTCATCTGCCTTACCACAACTTTTACTTTCAAAAGTAAAGTTACTTTCTTGATTAGGGAAAAAAATTAAAACCTCCTCACAGCTCAGCAAATTCAGTTTTGTCATTACAGCTGGGCCCAGTACTCACAGAAAAGGACTGAGTGCAGCAGGCCCTGAAGCAAGGGTGTTACAATTCGTGTACCCCAAAAAATGCAAACATCAGTGGAGTGGAGCTGAGCAGTAGGATTTTACTGACCTGTATCATTTTACTAGACCTAAGAAAATTGTGGACATTGGAGGGGAAAGCATTTAAGCTTTGTCCTGAGCACCCCATCCTTCTGAGCTCATGCCTGATTTGTGGTTGTGAGCATCTCTGGCTAAGGCAGGCACTTCTCTTGCCCTCCACATGTCTCAAAGCTGTTTTGTGAATATGAATAGCACATTCAGAGATGCTGGGAACAGCACCACTTACCTTTCAGTGCATCTGAATAGAAGCATTTTCCTGAGCTTCACAAAAAGGATGTGCCAGGAGCTCAGGAATTCACCTTTTTTGACCTGGGATCTGAGGTACAGGTAATCTGCTGAGCACACTGACTCAGCAAGGCTTTTGCCTCACGATTTTTTTGCCAGCCTGGAACAAGCTCTTAGATCTCCACCCTTTCCTCTGATAATCCCTGCTAAATGTTGTCAGTGAAGTGTTTTAAGAAGTCTGTTTCCTGTCCAAGCAATTTTAAATTGCTTATTGTGAGGTTCCTATTTAAGTGCCTGAGTAGTTGCTGGCATGTCAGTATCCTGTTGGCATCCTCTGCTTTGGCACGTGGCATCAGGCTTTGAATAAAAAAAAATTCCACTTAACATGGAAATCTGAGACTCTGTGTATGAAACAATACAAGATTCTAGTGCAACAATACTGATGTTATCTGCAGAAAACACAGATAAGCTGCAGCAGCCATTAAAAACCTCCCTGAGTGGCTTTACTGTAGCAAAAGATACTGATTTTTAGTTAATGTTTAATTGAAATGCTCTCTCAGCAAGTGAAGTAGCAGTGGGCTACAGATACAGAGAGGCTCCACTTACCAGTCAGGACAACTTTTCCAGACACAAAGATAAGCAGCACTATCCTTGGTTTGACCATCCTATAAACCAGGCCAGGGAAGAGTTCAGGCTCATAGCTGTTCAAAGCAAGCAGGTAAGGTTAATAAAATGCAAATGCTGTTTCAGTGTTGTATGAATAAAGTGCTCTTTGATGACAGTAACAATAGGGTAAATTAACCACACAGATTTTATCTAGCTGCCCTAAGAAAGGCAGGTCAGGTTTTGGACACCTTGAAGAGAAACCTGTTACAGCCAGCTGGAGCTGGTGGGGGATCTTCATGCTGACTTTTAAAGCCTTGTGAGCCATTTGTCATAGCATTGGAACCTTTATTGTAATCTTCAAACAGCCCTCAAATCCTGGAATGGCCTGAGCTGGAAGGGGCCTTAAAAATCGTCCAGTTTCATGGGCAGGGACACCTTCCACTATCCCAGTTTGCTCCAAGCCCCACATCCAGCCTGGTCTTGGACACTTCCAGGGATCCAGGGGCAGCCACAGCTTCTCTGGGCACCCTGTGCCAGGGCATCCCCACCCTCACAGTAAATCCTTCCTAGTCTGCAAAGAGCTCTTGTCAGGAACCATCTTGTGCAGCTAACACAAGATAACAGCTAATGTAAATATTTAATGTATATCTAGTTCCTGAATGAAATGCAAACTATTAGATGCTGTGCTAATAAAAGACAACTGAATTTTGGTTTTGTCAGTGCTGAAATCATCCTTTCCTGATGGCAATATCTAGTTTTGTACAAGCTGATCTCGCAGGCACAACATGGCCATCACTCAGCTACAGCTTTACTTCTAGCTCTTGGCTAAGGAACATCCAAACAGAAGCAGAGCAATATCCCAGGAAAAAAACACAATATAGCTGCAATTCTGGATTTTGCAAATGCAGTTTGGCTTCGTGCCTGAAGGTTGGAAACCTTATCCCTGCAGACAGGGATCAGCTTTGCTGGGAGTTAAGGGAATTGAAATTGGTGTTGGTATTGAAATTGGTATTGAAAGTCCACAGTGGAGCAAAGGCACGGACCAGGCTCAGGTAGCTGCAGACCCTCCTGCGAGGTGCACAGGGTTGTACCTGGTTTCCCCATACCTGCTGAACTGCTGGTGGGTGAGAACCAAACCTTCCAGGCGGATGGGGAACCTCACATCACAGCTCCCCACCATATTCTGGATCTTGAAGTCCAAGAACTTGGCAGGGAAGCCGAGCTTCTGCACCACCCGCGCGTATTTCCTGGCTGCCAGCCTCGACTGCTCTTCACTAAAGGGAGAAACCTTTATTGTCATCTCCAAACAGCCCTCAAGTCATACAATCCCAGCATGGTTGGGGCTGGAAGGAACCCTAAAGCCCATCTTGTTCCACCCCCTGCCATGGTAGGGACACCTTCCACCATCCCAGGTTGCTCCGAGCCCTGTCCAACCTGACCTTGGACACTGCCAGGGATGGGGCTTTTCACTGAAGAAAGAGCAAAGGGGAAAAAAAAAAATCAACTTTTATTAGTACTTTCCTCTGCTCTTGAGGTGGAATTCAGTTTATAGCCTGACAGAGGTTAGCACATGGCCAGAGTGTAATGAGCCACGTGTAAATGTATCAAATTTCTGAGGGTCCAGCCTTTGCACAGAAGTGGCTAAAATTAATTGAGGGAGACTGGTCTTCAGAGGTGGTTTGTAAAGCAAAAGGTTTAATAAATAAATATAACAAAAATAACAAACATTACAGAAAATAAATGATAAGCCAAGCACAGGTGTCTGAGAAAACCTCAGACACCCTGCTAAAACACTCCAAAAAGCCTTTTTACTTCCTTTGTGCTTCTTCCTAAATACAGCATGTTTTAGGAGGGATAACCTGGCTTGCAGCCAATAGAGAGAAATACAGGGTTGGAAGAAGGATGACAAGGTCCAATAGATGCTTCTCTTTTGGCACTGAGCCAATCCCTGTCAGAAGGGTATGGAAATTTCTGGATTCTTTACCTTAAGGGGTGAGTCTTAAACTTTTCCCTGTATGGAAAACACTTGCTGGGTGTGTGGGGTGCATCACTACAATAGCCACCAGTGTGGCTAATCTGCACTCCAGAAAAAGAGATCCTGTCACTGAGAATAGCAAGGCTCCATTCCCAGAACTGCTGCAGGGAGCTAAAAGGAGTAAGGCACTTGTTGATTCACCTTCCTGTGGTCTGGTTGAACCCACTGGAGATGTTTCATCACTCAGAGGTTCCCCTTTTGAGAGGTTTTCAGTTCCTCAAAACAGCTTCTCAGTGCTGGTCCAGAGTTAGACTGCAGGCACCAGTACAGTGACCTACCTGGGGTGATGGTGGGGGCTGGAGAAGAGGTCTCTTAAGCATGAATTAATTAATTCTAATTGACTGCTTTGGGATATAAAAACCAAGGCAGTCTCTGCTGGACTTCAGGAGAAAAGCCTCAGAGTACAGGAATAAACTTTTGCTTTCTCCAGTTCCCATTTCCTCTAGAGGCAGATGTGTTGACTGGTGAACACAGACACTGAGGAGAGACTTGACAGACACAAGTTATGTCCTAAACACTTTAAAAATCAGTGAGAAATGCAAACAACCCCTTAACTCCTGGGAATTTTAGCAGCTTTTCTACTGACGTCTTCTCAGCTCAATCTAAATTCAGGGACAGAAGTACACAGTGCAGAAATTGCTGAGGTGCCATCATGAAGAAAGCAAGATTTTCAATATCAGTGCTTCACTTTTTCTTGCAATTTGTCCTTTGCCAGATGTTTTAAACAAGACATTTTCAGACATTCTCCATCAGAATATATGCATAGCTGCAAGACCCAGACCTTTAGAAGGAAAAAACCAGAAAAATACCTTTTTGCTCCTGTGCAGACCATTTTTCCTGAACTGAAGATGAGGGCTGTTGTTCGTGGTTCCCTGATTCTCATGATCACAGCAGCAAACCTCTACAAATTCAAAGGAGAACCTGACAGGAATTTAGCTGTATTTCTCTACAGTCTTGCAACAATTAACCCTTTCAAAGCTTGTCACAACACATATTTGCTTTTTAAGTGTTTCTTTACCACCCTAAAGTTATTTTCCACCCACCTAGGAGCAGGAGAGTTAAGGCCACAGTCATGGGACCATTGGGATCCAGCAGCACTGGGAAAGGGAAGTGAGGGTAAAGCTTTGAGTCCAAAATTTACCTTTGGGTTATACTCTGCATTTCTGGCATGCAGAGCTATGTTCTTCAGATCCAGTTTACAAGCCAGGTTTACAGTTGACACAATATTCCTGAGGAAAGAGGGAGGAATTTTCTCATTGCACAATCCAGCCACTGCAGAGCCACCCCCCAGCAGTACTGGCTAAATGTGGAGTCACATTCCAATTAATAATTGCCACCAACTGATTTCCTGCCTGTCTCTTCCCCACTCTAGCATTAAACTACTTCTGGCAAAACTGAAGTAATTCAGTCCCAAAACTGCACTTTGAGATAGAACAAAGCATGAAATTATTAGTCTCTGAATTATAAGTTTGTGTGTCTTCCAAAAACTGCATCACTGAAGCTTTTCACAGCTTTGGACTGAACCATTACTGACTATTTAGAGTTACTACAGCATCTAAGGGAGGTAAGGGTGGGTTATTTTCTACAGGTATAAACTATTCCAGAGTTACTCTATCCTAGACAGGACAACATCTTTTAATGACGCCAGAGTTTCCCACACTCAGTTCTGTTTCTGCTTTTGAAAAAGCAAAGTGACATCTTTAAACCCCTGGAGTCTGCTGTCATCCTTCACATTCTCTTTCCTGGAAGAAAGCCTCCTATTCAAATGTCTTCATACTTTTATCCAGTATTGTCACTTCACTTCCTCCACCTCTCCCCTTCAAGAGGAACAACTGCTCCTGTCATTTTTTTGGCTTATTTAAGACATTGCTGCATTCTCCAAGTGAAAAGTCAGAGCAACACCTTGCAGTTTAAGCCAAACTCTGCCTATGGTGTGTGCAACATAAATAATACATAACTTACTGCAGCTGAGGGACTATTCCAGAGCTCTCTGAAGATGTTGCTGGGGTCACTGGAGTCATTGGAGTCAGGGGAGGACACTCACCAGATGCTTCAGGAGATGGCTGAGCTGTACCTGGATGTGACAAGCTGCTTTCATCCCTGAAAACACCACTGTCCTCATTATTTGGCAGTGACCCATCAAGCTCTTTTTGTGTTCCATGACCATCCTCAGAGAGGTTTTGTTCTTTGTTGTCTTGGGTAACATCTGGGAGAAAGCTGAGATCCACTGAGGAGAGGTCTGTATGGAGCTCCTTGGACTGATTTAAGTGGGAAGCAAACACCCCATCTTCAGCTGTTTGAATTGGAAGTTCCACATCATAAGGGCTCATAGGAGTGAAGAGATGAGGACTAGTGAAGTCATCCTTGAGTGAAGAAAAAGTGACATTAAGGGTCTTGTATTAAAACAGTTAGTGTAACTAGGAGAGTAAATTAAGATTAATCTTCAGTGAGGAAGTTTCAGTAATTTTTCCACGATATGTATTTTAGCAAAGACTAGTTTTAAGATTGAAAGTATGTCCTGGGCTTCTCTGTGAGTGTATAAAAATCCAGATAGCTTGTATAATGCATTTTCCCACCACAGTCCATGGGCACTTAGAGAGCTCCTGGGATAGCACAAATTGAGAAATGCAAGTACAACACTGTCACTTCACCCTTCACAGCCACAGTCACACCTCAGCCATACACACAATCACATTATCACACTCATGAGTTTTTCCAAGGAGAACAGACAGCATTTTCTGGCTGTCTTTATCTCCCATTCTGTATATTATTCCATTTCCTCTCCCTGCTAGCAGGGAACAGTGTCAGCGTTGCTTTGTGCAACAGAGGGCAGCAGCTCACAGAGCCAGCAGCAGTTCATTCCTCAGCTCCTGGAGGCCACCAGCCTGATTGAAGCTATAGATGTGAAGATGAGACTAAAAAAACCTCACCACAGTCAGCAGAACCAGCATCCTGCCCTGCACCAAGCACAAAACACACCTGCAAATAGGCTCTTTCATACTAATATCTTTCTTTATCAACTATTTATTATTAAAAGCTGTTTAAAAAGCATCATCATGTCCATGAGGCAAAGAATTTCAGGACAGGATTTATTCCCTCTCCATTGGTACATAAGCCTCTGCTCAATGGAAATCCTCTTCCTGAAGGTGCTTTCTGCCAACATCCACAGCAGGTGACAGCTTGGACTAAAGAATCCATACAAGATCTTTTGTGTTTAATCAGGCATTTTTAGGTTCAAGAGTCAGAAGGGTTTGAAAAGTCCAAGCACAAATCAGAGCAAGGAATGGTGCATAAAACTGAGGCCCTTGAATTGGCAGCAACTGCCTGACCTCCAGCAGGAGCAGGATTTCCAGATCAATGCTTCCCAGCCCTGAGCTAGTGCTGCTCTCTTCTAAGTCAGCTCACTTGGCAACCCAGCCATGCACACGGGGAGATCTCTACTCCTGCTTTGCAGTATATTTGCCTGCAGACACTTGGAAAACTCTGACAAAGGGACAAGTCCTCCCAGAGAACCCTCACTAGCCTGAATACAAATGCAATCAGGAAAGCATTGCCAACACCTGCATTTAAAACTGCTTCTAAAACTGACTTCTAAATACAGAGCCCCACAGAAGATCTGCTGGGGCAGGATGCTGTTGAATAAGTCTAGATACTCCTTTACTCTTTAGAAAAATATGGGTCAAATATGTAATTAAGTTACAAAAGGGTCAATATGTAATTAAGTTACAAATAAAATATTACAGAATCACAAAAATACATCTATTTTAAATAGATAGTTTTCAAGTCAGCAGCCAGGGAAGGAAGCCACAGTCTCTGCAAGAATTCCAGTGGACTAAGGCTCAGCTGTACAGGAGCTCATTAGGAAGGTTTTGTATGGACCACAATGTAGAGAAAATGGTACCAAAATCTCCCTGTGAGACTACTCACATCATACTAATGGGCACCAGAGAATGAACATAACAGTAAAAAAAACCCCACCCACAAACAAACAACCAAAGCCACTTTGTGACATATCTTAAAGAAACTGATGGAGAAATGGGTGTTACATGGGGCTGGAAGTATCACACAGCTGTAAAGGTTTCAAAAAGGAGAGTAAATGGCATAGAACAGGTAGAAACAGAAGGCACATTTTCCTTTCTGCTCAGGTTTGCACCTAAGAGGGCTGAGGAAAAGCCCTGATAGGGTTAAACGCTGGGGAATATTTCCTTCATGTCAGACAGATGCTCAGAGGCTGTGAAAGGGGCACAAGACCATGTTT
Source organism: Trochalopteron elliotii (assembly GCA_024734555.1). Lineage (NCBI taxonomy): Eukaryota > Metazoa > Chordata > Aves > Passeriformes > Leiothrichidae > Trochalopteron > Trochalopteron elliotii. The sequence continues at coordinate 1,697,457 of JANPWX010000667.1, forward strand.
GCTTTGGGCTGGCTGCCAAGGGTTATTGCTCTAGACTCTGGGTTAATTAACCTCACCCAAGGCCCCACCAACTGCATAGCTTTGGGCATCTCCCAGCAGCTCCAGGCAGGAGATTTCACACACAGATCCTGTCTGAGATCTCCTCGTTTGGGGCAGCTTGAGGGGAAACAGCCTTTTTCACTTCCACTGCAGAAATCCCTGCAACTCAGGTAGACACAAATCAAATCCAGCTGCCTTAAGCAACAGGCTTAGATTATTTTTTTTCCTCCCTGCAGTGATACCACACATCTGCTATTATCAAGTGTACCAGCAAGTCTGAATATAAAAATCTCACTAGCATTTGTAAAAGCTGTAGTATACCTTACCACATCATATACTTTGTGAGGGCACATTCAGAGGGCTTTACCCACTGCCACAGGAAGGTCTCTGGATTTAAACAGCTTGTGCTAAGCCTGTTTTCTGAGCTGAAAAGTAGTTTACAACAGGATGGAGAAAAGTTTTGTTCCCTGAATAACGATGACGCTCAGCTGTGGAGTGCAAACCTCTCCCAGTCGTTCCTACAACTGCCTGAGTTCAGGACAACCATTCCAAATACCCAAACAATGAATTTTTGCAGGCATTTACCAACCAGAACGAGGAGATGCGAGCCTCCTGCCCTCTCAGTGCCCACCCACACCAGCACCGGGGCTGACCCCCACCGGAAAGAATTTAAACGCAGCCGCATCATCTCTCTCACAGGGAGTAAAAGCGACCTCCCGCTCCGGAGAGCTCCTCCCTGCTCCCGGCAGCTCCAGGACAGGGAGGAATCCCTCAGGACCGTGGAATTTCGGGCTCCCTTTGTCAGAATTTCCCAAGTGTCTGCAGGGATGCGGTAATGACGCAGTTGAGGTGCGGCTGCGGAACCGCATCCAGTGCGGCGTTGGTGGTATAGTGGTGAGCATAGCTGCCTTCCAAGCAGTTGACCCGGGTTCGATTCCCGGCCAACGCAGCTTCTTTTTGCTTAGGTTTACTTTCTTTCCATCGTCTCCCTCAGTTTTTTTCCTTCCTTCCTTACCTGCCCGCTGCAGCTCTCCAGGTACCGCTCTAGCGGAGATGCGCTCTCCATGGGTAAAGCCGCCGATACAAATCCCCCCAACCCTGCTCCGGTCCTCCTTTTAATCCCCAGGGACAGCACCGGGGCCAGGTGAGGCTTGTCAGGGAGCAGAGCCCATCATAGCTGGGGGTTTTACCCTCATCAAGCAGCCTTGGAGCCTCTCGCCTGCCTGCACGGCTGTCTGAGAGGGTTTGCCCCGTCCTGCAGGACCAGAGAAATTGGGGGGCTCTTCTCATGTGCTTTACAGGAGTCTAAAAACACCACCTGTCCCTGAGCTCCTCTGAGCCTGCTTTCCTCTGTAGGGTTGGAGAGAAATAGAGTTGGACCTGTAGTTTAGACCTTGCCCAGATGATGCTTTTTAGCAAGTGTCTTGTGCCCCTTAATTTCTCCCACCTGCTTCATCGAGTGCAATGAGGCACATCTGGTCCTTCGAGAGGACATCCCTGCAGGCAAAAGTGTAAATTTTAAACCGAAGGCATTGTCATGAATTGGTTTATTCTGGGTTGGGCTAACACTGCTTAGGAGGGGTGGGGAGAAGCCTTTACTCTTTACATTCACTGTCCTCCCCGTGCAGGCATTTTCCCTCTGGAGTGTACTTCTGCCCTCTGTATGTGATGATCCAGGGCCATTCCCTTCTCCCGTGTCCCGGTGTGAGGCAGCACGTTCCCAGGAAGGAGCTCATGTTGTGCCTGGCTGGTGGATGCTGTGGGAATCTCACGCTGCTGACACAGTTTGGCTTGGGTGCTGTTTGAGTCGATGCCAGCACTTGCTGCCTGACTTGTTCCTTCTCTCCTGTCCTGTTGCTGTGTGGTGATGGACGGAGGGAGGGAGGGATGGAGGGAGGGATGGATGGAGGGAGGGATGGATGGATGGATGGATGGATGGATGGATGGATGGATTGATTTCTGTGGAGGCACAGCTGGGGACATATCCCTGTGCCTGCCTGGGCTGGTGGATGTGCTGACTGTCATGATCACTGCACCCGTTGCTCTGCCAGACAGGACTTTGCTGTGAGATTTGCTTACAAACAACAAGCTGAGCTGAAGAAACCCTTTGGAGGAAGATGTCAAAGCTCAGACATGCAGCAGGTCCTTGGGAGGTGCTGCCAGGCTCTTCTCACTGCCCCAGAGGTGCAAAGGCTTAGATTAGTGCCCTTTATCCAAGGAACAGAGCATACATGGCTGATGAGCATCCTTCCTTCCCTCCTCAGCCAGCCTCCTGGGCCTGTTTGTGGTATTTTTGGGACTCACCTTACAAGTGAGTGGTAAAAGGTGCCAAATCCTCCCAGCCCCAGAAAAATCCAGCCTCAGGCAGGTTGATTTACATCACACAGCCTGTCCTGGAGCTCCTGGGAGGTAAATCAGGCAGCAAAGCAAGGAGAGGACTCAGAGAGTTTGTAGTTTGGATTAGGGAGACTGGTGGAGCTAGCTCGGGTCAGCTCAGGGTGGTTAAATCTAAAATGTCCCATTTAGGGCTGGCAGGTGAGTGGGGTGCTTGCAGACAGCTCCATGGTCTCAGCTGCCTTTGTGGACACAACAGGATGGGGTACTGAGGGCTGTGGAGGGGGGCTCTGCTCCCACCAGCAGTGCAAGCCCAGCCCTCACAGCTTCTTCCAGACAGTGTGGGCCTGCCCTGCCCACAGACATCATTGAATTGAGCACAGGGATTGTGCTGAGTGGTGCCCTTGCAGTGACATCTCAGGGAGCCAGGAGGTTGGTGCTCCCCCAGTGTGTGACACTATTGCTGTGCTTAAGTTGGGATGCTGGAGGCTCTCCTTGGGCTCCCCTGCCTGTAGCATTGCACCTGTACCACTGTGATTTTCCTCAGCTAATTAATCCTTCATTGCAGAACCCCCTGGAGAGGAGATATGTTCATCCTGCTGCCCCTGGGAATTGATTTGTCTGTGTTTTGTGAACCTGAGATACAGAAGGTCAAATTATGGCATTCAAGTGAGTGAGGCTACATCAGAGAGGAACATAAAATAGAAATCTCTTGATACTGCTGTTGTTTCTTGCCTTGAATAAGGACAAATGGCTGGGGCACAAGGAAGTGTTGAGATTTTGGGTGAGTCACAGAGTTTGGTGTCTAAGGTTAAATGGGTGAAAGATTGTTTACCCATTTGAAGAAGGGAAGATGTTTAGAAAACTGAGAGAGCATCTGAGGATCCAGGAGTCACACTGTGTGAGCAGTTCAAGCTTTCAGGGTTGTTTTGCCATAGGGGAAGGATCTTCTGGCCTCTGCCCAAAGGAGGGCAGGTATGGCTGTGCCTCAGGAGGGCTCTGTGCTCACAGCCTCCTCTTCCAAGCTGGCCATCTGCACAGTGGGGGAGGCTCCATGAGGGAGCAGTGATGGGGAGCCCCAGGGAGTGAAAGCCCAGGTGGTGGGAGGTGCAGAGAACAGTGTTCCAGCTAGCAGGAGGCACCAAATCCCTGGGCTTCTCCCAACTCCTGTGTCTCTCCTTCTTAGTCAGCAGAGGCAGCATTCCCTCTCTCCTCCTTCCTTCTTCAGCAGAAGACTAACCCCTGTTATGGGTTGGACAGATGTTAATGCAAAATGTACCACTTAGAACTCATGACATCTACCTACCTAATTTCTGATCATCCAAGTCAAATTATGTTGGAAAAGACAACTATTTTTCCCATGCCAGTTTTAAAAAAGATGATTTCTCTCTCAAGCTGCCTGGGGTTCCACCCCCCCTTTTTTTTTCCTCTCTATCTTTTCCCCCCTCCCTCTCTTCTTTTCCTCCCCTTCTCTTTCCCCCACCTTTTAAATTCCTTTGGAAAGCAGCAGCCAGCCCGATCCCGGCCCTAGTGAGTCATGGCAGGAGTGCTCAGAGCCGCTGGAGGAGCCCTTCCCCACGTCCCCGAGAAGAGCCGGTGACCGGGTGATGAATCACCGCAGCGCAGAGTGACTGTAATGATGAATTGTCATGAGCCTTAATTAGCAAATTGGTTAATTTTACTTAGAAAGGTGATGATTAGCGCAGCAATAAGTGCTTTGTGTATTCTCTGTAAGAGTCATTCAATATCACTCTTCCTTGGGGAACTAATTGGGAAAGAGTGTTCCACAGACCTCCTGCTAGCACTCCTTGATCAGCCTTTTAAACATTGCTGTAGCAGGCACTGCTGCATCACCTGGACTCTGTAATCTCATTAGGGGATGGGACTAATCACAGGAGACTTCCAAAAACCTGGAAGGGACAAGGAGCAAGTCATTAAGGAACCTCTACCTGTTTAATTCATCAGTGCTCTGCACGGCTGCATTCTATTCTAGCATGCCCTAAATGCCTTGCTGCTTGCTTTGAAGTTGGTTAATCTGGTTTGGTTTTATCTTATCTTTTTGAGGAGCCAGTTTGGGAATTAAAATCTTGTGACTGACGGTGTTCTGCTTTCTGCTCTCCTGAGCTTTATGCTAAACCTTTACAGCTGCAATTGTCTCAGAAGAGTGGAGCTTGCCTCAGGTGTAGCTTCCATCTCCCGGTGTCCTCACTGCCTGCAGTGTTAAAGCTCTGCCTTTGGAGCACGTAGAAGAGCAGCACAGAGCTGGACTGTGCTCCAAGGGAAAAAAAAATCAATATATTATGCACAAGATATCTCCAAATTCAGCACCTTCTAATTAGTCCAGGAGCCAGCAGTCCTCTGTCAACAGCAGAATCCAAGTCTTATTGCAGAGATTGTTCCTTCTGCGTGGTTTAGCCTTGTTTTGGTCCCTGTGCCTTGATTCCCATCATGTCAGGGATGTAAATAGAGCGAGGTGCTGAGGGGGACCCTGGAGAGGGTCAGGGAGAGGAGCAGGTGAGCTGCAGTGAAGTCAATGGAAGCAAAGGATCTGCATGGAGCTGGAAAAGCTCTGGAGAAATGCCTGCAGCCCAAAAGGCAACTCAGAGAGAGATGCTGGAGTGCCTTTGGCCTGACAAGTGGGACCATCACCCTCATACTTATCTGTCCCATAATACTCCATTCCAGACCTGATCAATGCCTGGCAGTATCAGCAGATACTGGATTTGTTACTTAGGCAAGGAAAGAAGTTGCCATGACTACTCACCGAGTAATAGTGAGTAATTTGACTTTTAATTGTGAATTATTTAACGTCATCATCAGGTTGTGCTGGTGTCAACATGAACAGAATCAGGTCCATTCGAGTTGACATCTGGGTCTAACTTGCCCTGTGTAAATCAGGAGTAACCCTCTGGCAGAAGTGAGGTTACAATGGTTGGAAGCTGAGGCAGAATCCAGTGTAATTTCCCAGGTTTGCTGGGTGATGGGAAGGGCTGTAAGTTCATGTTTATCCCCAGTGCTGTGTGCCCTCCCTGGATGAGGTGATGTAGCACAAAGCACACAGTGGTAAGGCTGCCTCCTTGCCCTGGTTAAACCAAGCCTCTTTTATTCCCTGAGACGGGCAGTAACGGGGGAATTTGATACTTTTTGCAAACATTAGTGGACTCTGAGCATTTGTGTGCTGATGCCGTGCTCACTGGCAGGGACCAGGGTGTGTTGGCTTTTGGATCAGGAAGGAAAATCACTTCTGTCAGATGGGAAAGGGGTAAAATGGCTAGAAAAGAACCATTTTTTCTGGCTTCTACAGCTCCATTATGTGCAATGGAGACACTAACTGCCCCCATGTCAGAGAATTGCTGAGAACCAGACCCCGAGAGGATTGCCAAATTTTCCATTGAATGCCAGAGGAAGAAGCACTGTAAGTAGAAGTCATCTGTCTCAACTGAAAGGCTGAATGGTGATTTGAAAACTGTACAGTTAACTTCATTTAATTTTCCTATCTGTGTGAGGCAACAAACTGACTAAAAGAAGGCATTCTGTGTGTTGTTTGCATAGAAATCCACTCATCCTGGCCCAGCCTCATGAGGGGTAGGGCACAGCAGTCTATTTTTATTTTTCATTCTGTCTTGTATTTAAAACGTGGCCAGAAAAGGGGGGAATGGGATGAGGAGGGTTTTAAACATTGGCTGCCACCTTAATTGCAGCCTAGCAATGAATGGCTGCAGGCTTTCTTGGACAGCTCCTCCGTGAATGTCACACACAAATCCATCTGACACCTGGGGTCAGGAGTATTCTTCCGTGCTTTTTGTTAAGTCATCTTCCCCACTCCTGTGCCAAAGGGTCTGGCTAAATTGAATTGCATTTAAATGAGGTGAGTGTGTGATGGATCATCTGAGTGCTGCTGTTTGCCTCCAAGTTTTGTGACAAATCTCTCTAATGCAAACGCCGTGTCTCATACCTTGAACTCACTGCTGCAATTAAATGCTGATCCTTTAAGCCTTGTCTGGAAAAACAATATAGTAACAGCAGTCCTGTGTGTTTGCACAGGAAAGGAGAGGTGTGCATGCAGCAGATGCTGGCAGAGCTCTGGTAATTCAGTTTGCAGGGGTCACAGTCACATTGGAGACACCAGCAGTGACATTAGCACGTGCAGACCCTTCAGTGCAAGCTCTCCAGGAATTAGGGCATGCACTGTGATGCCTTCACTGCTGGGAGAGCTGAGCTGTGACACCACCACGGTTTTTATCAGCTTATTGTACAACTAAATGCAAATACAATGAGTCAAAGAAGGGTGCTGACCAATCACCGAATTCCCCCTAAAACGGAGTTTTGTCTGAGTGATCAGCAAGATACAATGAGTGACACTGGAATGAGTCTGCAGGGCACACACAGCTCGGTGATTAGTCAGTTCTCATTACCTCTTCCTCCAATTAACGTCAGCAAATCAGTGCTCCTGAATCAACGAGGACCTCCGGAGGAACGAAGCTTCCCCAAAACGCTGCCAGATGTCAGCAGAAGCTCCAATCCCCTCGCCTTGATGGGTCTGTGCTTTTAACACACATAATTAACTGTTAACACCGTCCTGTTTCTGTCACTCCAGCCCTTCACCCGTGGTCTGCTGAGAAATGCTGTTAGTTTAGCTGTGATGGAGGAGTCTGTGCCCAGCTCTGCTGCCTCATGCTCCTGCTCTTCATCTCATTTCCATGCTCATCCCAGCCAAGCAGGAACCCAGCCTGAGATCTCTTTTGTTACAGCTTCATCACTCCATTTGGTTCTTCCTCCTGCATCCTTGCTGTCTTTGCAGTTTCCCCCTGACAGGTTATGGTATTTGGCTTTTATGGTCAGTCTCTGGAAGTAGAATATGAGTTAATTTTCCCCATATAGCCAAGATATTATAGGGAATATTTATATATATCTATTTATATTTTTATATATATTTTTTGGTATCTGCAGGCTGTGGAGGAAGCTCACTTGTCACAGTGCCCTTCATTACAAAGGTGTTATTTTTTTTTTTCCTCTTTTTATTTTTTTTCCCTGTGACTTGTCAGGAATAATTAAATGCTGTGATTGCTTTGGCTTCCCTTCAATGGGCATTTACCCAACTCATAAATACAAGAGTAGCTCCCCTGAACTTTGTTTCCACTCAGGTAGGGTTGTGAAGGTTTGCTCAGTGATGCTCTGAGAAAAATGAGGAACCCAGATGGGCTCGTGTCTGGGAGGATCCCGAGTTGGTTGTCCTCTAAAACCCAAATAGTGTTGCTCAGATCAATTAAGATTTGCTTATTAACATTAAAAATACATTCATCCTCAGGTATTTCCATTTGCTCCTAAATTGGCATGGGCAGTACTGTTGTCCAAAATAAATGAAGTGTGTGAAGACTGACAGTTTAAAGGCTTTGAGGAATTTCAGACCTTTTACATCTCACTCAGCTTTCACCTAATTTGTTAATGGGTATGTTTTTCCCTGTGGGAAAATAAAGCTTTTCTCTCTGACATTTTATAAAGGACCTACTAAACCTTCTTTTGTCCCTTTGGGTAAAATCAGTTAAATTGGCTTTTCTGGTGCCTTTCTATTTTCCCTAGAGAATCTGAGTTGATTCTTAACCCTTTCTGCCCCCAGGCCTTATGAACAGTATGACAGAAACCCTTAGATACCTTAGAAGTCTAGGCACAATGTGGGCAGCTGTAGGTTCACTAGGGAGAGGCTTATTACTATGTAAAAAAATTGGATATATAGGTGAAGAGAAGAATATTTGCTCATTTTAGGTGTGAGCTGGAACAGAAGCTTGCAGAGGGACGCATGGTGAGTTTGTGACATCACTGGGAATTTCTGGATCCCCTGGGGCCACCAGAGAACAGGATGTCACCTCAGACATGAGGATTTGTGAACATTTCCAGCCACCCTTGGGACACAGGTGTGTGTCCCCACCAGGGATGGCAAACTGGTGACCTTGGTGTGACACTCATTGCTCCAGGCAGGCAGACATATCCCTCGTGAAGCCTCAGACAAAATACTTCCATATTAACCTGCTCTGCAGTGGCAAGAGCAGCTGAGATGGCTCCTGTGCTCTTTGATTTATCCAGACAGGCCACCAGGGTGTTTGCTGCATGTTTCCTTAGGAGTTTGTCACAGCCTGACACACGCTGTTCCCGTGATGCCTCGCAGAGCTCAATCAATGTCCTTCCCTGGCTGCAGGAGGAAAACATGCTGAGCCAGCCTTGCAAGCTGCTCCAGCCCTGGGATACCTGATCCTCAGGCTGAAAGAGCCCTCAGAGCACGAGGTCTTGTCTGACTCTCTGTTTCTTTTTTCTCTCCATCTGTCCTGGTTTGGTAAGATAGGTGTCCACTAAGGAAGACAAGAACCTGCCTTGAAATGGAGAATGTAACCCCCCTTCCTCCAAATTATTATAGTTTTGAAATTAAGGGGCTCTCAGGCAAAGATATGGGAATAGGAATAACAGTTTTTTAGTAGGAAAATTAAAAGAAAAATGTAGTAGTACAAGAAACCAAACAAACAAAAAGAAAACCCTGACAAGAGTCAGAACACACCCTGATACCCTGTTGGTCAGGGCGTTAGGAGCAGTACAGTCAAGTCCTCCTGCAGTGCCAGATGTGGTTCTGTTGGAGCAGAGATGGTCCTGTAGAAGGGTATAGTTTTCTTCTGAAGGTCCACTGGTGGTGAGAGGGGTCTGCTTTTCCTCTGGGAATCCAGTGCAAACAGGCTGTGCTGGTGCTCTGAATCCCAGGTTTTATCCAGATGGGAATGCTGGGCTCCTCCCCCTGTGTGGAGCATCTCCCCATGGGATGATGGAATTGTCTCAGCCCTGCAGTGAGCCTGGATGGCCCATGGACAGCAGAGATCCCCTGGAGGGAGGATGGCTCCTGGAGGAGATAAAGAACACTGCCCCACCTGGTTTTAACAGCTGGTAATAGAATAGATTCTTTTAGTTACATCTTGCGTTGCAACCTAAGACACCATCTGTCACTTCACATTCTGTTTGCTGTCCATCCTGCTACGTGACAGGTGCTGAGGAGGGAGATGTCGTGTTTGTGTTCAGAAGGTTTTTCTTTGCAAAGGAAAACATCTTCGTTCCACAGATATTGATGAAGAAGAGATAATTTAAAACCTGCCCTAGATTAATGTAGAACAGTATAAATAACCAGCAGGTGCTGTGAATGATGAATGGGAGAAAAGGGTTTGGACTGTCACTGCTCCACCACACAGGGAGTGTTTTACAGGAGACAAGGTGTTTTCTATGTCATTTCTGCATTTGCTTCACTTAATAATAACTATTAACCACCCACTTTTAAAAAATCATCTTCTGCTAGAATGCTACCAAGAAAGAAGACAATTTGGAACTTGCTTTGAAATAACACTCTCATGGGAGTTCAAAGCATGGTTATTATTGTGCTGCTTGGAAAGCTGCTTTTCTGTCCAGCTTCCCTGTGATCCCTTTAGCTCTATCTGATACCAAAGGCTTGAGATCTCCAGATTAGAAATTAAATTCCACCTCTGTGGCCCAGACCTGATGACCTGCTGGAGTCACAGCAAATAGGTTTTCCTTTCCAGTGCGTGCTTCCAGCTAAAGCTGTTGCTTTTTGGTCAAAATCAAACTTCTTTGGAAAATAAAAAGATAATTAAAGCCATGTGATGCAGGTGTAGGAATAATAATTGACTTGAAATTGAGTAGGGATTATGCAGAGTGAAGGCAGGCCCTGATCTTGCAGGGATTTAGGTGCTTGTTTTGTTCTGCTGGCATGTGTGAGTCCACAGGACAGTTGGGAGGGCTCTGTCCTTCCTGGGGGATTTAGGGGAGGCTGTGGCATGGCCAGGAGCTGTGCAGCTGGCACAGCTGGATGGATGCAGCACTTCCAGCATAAGGAAGCAATTCCTGCTGCTAAATTGGGTATAAACCACAGCATTTCAGGGGTGGACAGGTGTGGTTTGGGTGTCTGGTACAGGAACAGCAGCCTGGGGAGGGCAGGAGAGGGATTTTCCCATTGTGATTTCTGTTTTGTTTTGCAAATGTAGAAACTGGGAGTGACTGGTGTCAGGCCTGTGCTGGGGGGTGGGGACTGAAGAGACTCAAGAGAAGCTGGCAGAAATCATGATGTAAGTGTGATCACTCTGAAGATGTCAGTCACTGAGATGGGCACTCAGCTGTCTGGGGACCTCTAATTGTGCTGTTCATAGTTGGTCATATTTTGAATGTGATAAACAATTGAACAGTACAGTTTAAAATCCAATTTTGAGCTTTTCAGTGCTCTGTTACAATGATGAAATCCAGAAATGGAAGGTGAATGTAGTTTATAAATAATTTTTTTTTCCTGTGAGTTCTGAAACAGTTTTGAACAATTCACTTAATTAGCTGGATTTCCAGCAGTACAAAATGTGACCATGTCAATTTAGTTAATAGCATATCTACATTGTGATAGTGTGTGGGGATTATGTGGAGACTGGTAGTAGCCTGATGGATTTTCATCCTGCTCACATACAATGTCATGGTTTAGATTGTTGGGGTTTTTTTATTAGAAGCTTTTACTCTTCTTGTAAGAGTTTCCAGTGTCATTTTTGCTGACAGATGCTGCTTAGAACAGATTTATTTTTATTCCCTTACAGTTGAATTGGATCAAACGTCTTTTTCCATATAGCTCAAGTTTCCACAATGGAGTTACTCCTAGCTGACTAGTCTGGGAAGAAAATTGTAGTCATTTTTGCGACCTTCTTTAGCAGCAGTTGAAATGTTTTTTTGGCACGTGTGCATATAATCTATTAATTTCCACTTCCTGTCAATTGCAGGGATTCATGATTATAAATAGTACGAAAAATTTTAATGCAAATAAAGAGAGAGAGAGAGAGAAAATCCAGCATTTGGTCTTTTTTCCTAGTTGGATTCAGTGAGGTGTTGAAACATGCAGGGCGTTTGTTTCAGGCTTTGATAAGGATCTCTCACGTTCTTATATAAAATGCTAAATTAACAATAATCAGCCCCCACGACGTACAGCCCTGCTCAGTGCATAGCTCGCCTTTCTCTCGGGCTTCCTCTGAATCCACAGATCTGAGGGCTTTTTCCCTGTGATCTGAGAAGGCAAAATTCCTGACAAAACTAATGACTTGGGGCTCCTGCGGCATTTTAAAACCTTTTCTTTTTCCCCATGAGTGGCTGCCTAATGTGAGTGGGATTTCTGTGGCTGTTTGCATTATTTCCTCCCTGCAGTGGGGACATTCAGCACCATTAGCTCAGCACAGCGCTGGCTCTCCGGTCAGGTTTTCCACCAACTTTCCCAATCCACACACCTGAGAGTGTTTATTACCTTTAAGTTTTGGGTAATGGTGCCTGACGTGGGATTTTAAAGCACTTGCAGGTCCTTTATGCTGTGATGTTGTGACAAGTCTGTAAGATGTGCAGGACCAGAGACTTCTGAGCTGGAATCCTTCAGAGAAAACAGTGACCATGCAGCAAGGAAATCAACTCCAGATCCTGGAAGGAGGAAGAGGAGAAAGTGGAGAAAGAAGGGACACAAAAGGGTCATGAGTCTGACTGCTGGCCCTGCACGGACACCTCAGTAATCCCATGCTGTGCCTGAGAGTGTTGTCCAAACACTCCTGGAAGTCTGGCAGCCTTGGGGCTGTGCCCATCCCCTGGGGAGCCTGGGCAGTGCCCAGCACCCTCTGGGGGAAGAACCTTTTTCTAATACCCAAGCTAAACCTGCCCAGACACAGCTCCAGCCGTTCCCTCAGGTCCTGTCACTGTCACAGGGCACAGAGATGGGTGCCTGTCGCTCCTGTAGCTGTAGCAGCTGGATTTGCACTCTCTGCTCTTCCATTGCAGCTCCTTTCCTGGCAGGAGGGGCAGTTCTGTTCCTCCAATGCCCTTTCCAGTCTCGTGGCTCCAACTTTTCTCTCTCCATTGGCAGGACCCTCACAAACTGTCTGTGAGGCAGCAAATCCCATTCCTGGGAAGCTGTGGTTTACTTCTGATGCCAGCTGGAAAACTCTCCTGTGGACAAAAGCAACGAAACATCTGCAGAATCTGCTGCTGCAGAGCCCTGCCACCACCACTTTTGGAATGGTTAATATTAGGAAGACTTGGCCTTACATTTTCACCTTGGAAGCACAGGGTGGAGATGCTGCCTTTGGCTGGATCATGTGCTGCTCTCAGCAGTGGAGTGACCGGCCAGGATGTGCTGAGCCAGGGAAGCTCCGGGATGAAGCAGCAAAACGCTGTCTGGCCAGCTGATGTACAGTCACACATTCCAAGTGTTCGGCTGCCTCCCACACCCCCGTGGCCACCCCTCCAGCGAGGCCTTGCCTCCGGGCTTCACCTCCCAGGCAAAGGCACAGCTTCCGTCAGCATCCACCTCATGCCGCTGCCTTTGTCTGCTCCGGAGTTTGGGAATGCGGCGGGATTGCAGCTCAGTGACACGCATGGCTGGCCCGCAGGGGAATGCTGAGCTCTCCCCGCAGCTCCATGCAAATCCTCCTTTGATACCGAGCGGGTGATAGCTCAAAGATGCTGTGGGACAAATAAACAAATGGCTTGCTCTGAGCAGCACGGCCTGGAGGTCAAACCAGGCTCTTTATTGCTAGAGGTCAGAAGAAATGATGGGAGCCCTGGGGTGATGCCAGCTTCCCTGCTGCGCTGGGATAACTCCCTTTTTCCTGCTGCAGCCGGACCCTGTGGATACCTGACCAGCACCAGAACATCCCCGCAGCCACCGCTGGCTCTGCCGTCCTGCTGAGCCAAAAACTGTGCTTTTTTTAATGTTTTCCCCAACATGCTTGGGATTCCGGGAAGCTGGGAGTTAATGGCAGTCCCCCAGCGATGCAGCTGGACGGGTGCCCTCGGTGGCTTCTTGGGCTGTTTCTCTGTCTCCAAGTAATTGACGGAGCATCAGTTTCCATCCCCGTGGGTACCCACAGATCCGTGGTCAGCCGCTGAGCTCAGGCAGGGGGAAGTAATCTGTCCCGTGAGCGCTTTGGAAAAAATCCACGTCAGAGGGAAGAAGAACTTGGGGCTCTAAGAAGTCAGAGCTGAAAAAAATCCAGTTAATCCCCCTCCCTGCAGGCTCCACAGCCTGCTGGGATGTCACTGAATGAGCCCCTGTTCTGTCTGTGCTGCAGGAAGGGCTGCCGGGCAGTTTAAAGACATTTAAAGGAAATTGAAGGATAAACCCTATTCCTGGTCATGAGGAGGTGTCTGGTCTCCTTCATGTCCTGGAGGAAGCCTTGGGGTGTGCTCTGTCTGCTTTGCCTTGTGCCCCTGGGATGTGCCCATTGTGCCAGCTCCGGGAAAGGGGGTGGAGAGGGAATTGGGGGGCTGGGTGGGCAATCCCTGTGCCCGGTGAGTCTGGGCAGTGGGATCCCTGCATCGGGCAGGTCCGGGGAGAATGATCCCCACACATGGGTGGGGAGATCCCTGGGGAGAGCTGAGTGCGGGAGGTGATTCCCACGCTTGGGTGGAGTTGGTGTGGATGTACCTGTGTTCCCTGCGTGTGGGAAACCTGGGTGGGAGGATCCCTGCGTCCGGGAGGTCGGAGGGGGGGATCCCTGTCCATGGGTGCGGTATGGTGGGGAGATCCCTGGGCATCCACATCTGGGGGAACTCGGGGTGGGTGATCCCTGGGGATCCCTGCATGGTGGAAGTCCGGGCAGGTGATCCTCAGGAACAGGTGAGGGATTGCAGCATGGGGGAGCTTGGGGATGGTGGGATCCCAGCGTGGGGGGAGTCTGGGTGGGTGATCCTTGGGGATCCCAGCATGGGGGGAGTCTGGGTGGGTGATCCCTGGAGAT
>JANPWX010000667.1:1717674-1802148 GCA_024734555.1 Trochalopteron elliotii
TTAGAAACTGAAATTCCCTGTGAATTTCAGAGGTGATGGCCAGGTCTGTGTTTAAATACTGAAATTCCCTGTGAATTTCAGAGGTGATGGCCAGGTCTGTGTTTAAGCTACGCCCAAGGCCCTGAAGCGTGGGGACACAGGGGACACAGGACGTGTGTTTTATTTTAAGCATCAAACTTGGTTGCTCCTAATCCCTTCCCCTGCCTGCTGCCAAGGCACCCACCTCTCACCATTGACTTGGTGAGGCTTCAGCTCCCAAGTTTAGTTCCCTGGTCATACCCCAGTGACGTGCCTGAGTAAATAGTGTGAATGCCCCTTGTGCTGTCCCGGAGGGATGGGGAGGAAGCAGAAGGCAGAGTGGCAGGAGGAAGGTAATTCTTCATGCCAATTCTTCACTCCAAAAGCTGTGGCACCAGCCCAAATCAAGTTTAGTTTCCCTGTTTTTAGCACCCATCCGTGCTGGGGATGCCTTTCATAACACAGCTACTTCCAAGGTGAAACTTGATCGGTTTATTCTTTCTCCATCTCCGTGGGAGAGCTGTTGGAGAACCTCCTCAAAGTCTCCAGCGGTTGCTGAATTTCCATCCTCACCGTGTTCACGGCCTGTTTGCGTAATTTGTTTTTGGTTCTAATGTTTCCATTTGGTTGAAACGATTGTTTTCCCTCCCTGATGCAATTAGAGCAATCGGATCCCCTCTTGACCCCTTGTTTTCATAGGTTAAACAAGTCGAAGTCTTTAAATCTCCTTGAGTTGTTCTCTTATTGATATTCTCAGGATTTCCTTGTCAGTGACAACCTTTTGCCTTTACCCATCAGAACCTTTTTAATATAAAGGGAATTTTATGCATCTGTGTTCAGCTCTTAAACTTCCTGCTCTGCATTGGCAAAGCAGCAGGATTGGGCTATTTTTAAAAACAGGAATATTTTGGAGGGGGCTGATTGCTGCACTAAGCTCCCAAACTTTTTGACATTCCTTGTGTGATTGTTTCTGGCTAATGAGACAGGGAGTTGCTGGGCTAAATCTGTCCCAGACAAATCACTTCTTGTTAATGACTGTGCATAAACTGTGGAGATGATAAATTGGGAGAATTACCAGCCCATGACTCCTAGGAATCTGCTTCTCCTCTCGTCATTATACAAGATGTCCAAGCAAATAAAACACATGGGAACTTTTTTTTTTTTTAAAAAAGTATTTATTTATGTTTTTACAAATGTAAAAGCTTCTTCCTGTTCGCATGCCTGAACTACAGCTGGTGGCAGGAGAGAAGGTACTTGGAAGCTTTGAAAACTTCCTATTTCTTGCCAGAATGGAGCCTTTAAAGTATTTTCTTACAATGTGGGCTCTCTGGCATGTTTTCCAGGCTGATGCCTGTGGTCTGCAGTTTGGGAATGCATCTGTGCCTGCTGGCGTGGGCACTGCCTTAGAGACTGATTCCTGCTTTTTTTTTGCCCCCATTTCCAGTGATTTCAGAGCAGGAGCAGCAGCCCTTTCATGGACAAGCACTGTGCATTGATCTGGACTCTGCTGCTTCCAATTGAGGAACTGTTTTATTCCCTGGTGGAGGGAAGAAGCAGAGTGGATGCAGGTGCTGCTCTGAGATAGTGCACAGGCATCTGCAATTCCTGCCATTCCTCTGCAAGGGTTTTTTATTTCCCTCTGTCTGAGAGCTAAGTAGCACCTGGGCTGGATTCCCTGTGTTTGAACTCGTCCTCTCCTGGCCACTGCCATGCCTGTGTACAGGACTGCTGCATCTAATTAGATTATATTAGAATGAGTAAGTGAATCTCGATAAATGAGCTTACAGGGGCACTGTCGGGTCAGCTCAGTCCCTAAATATAGGTCCTGGGCAGAGGGCAGGCTTGGTGCAGGATCTCTCTGTACAGCAGAATTAAACAGAGATCTCCAGGGAGTGCATAAATTCCTCTGCCTTGGCCATCTTGTCAGTCTGGATGCTCCAGTGTCTTGGTACGAGAAATACCAAAGTCCACCCAAATATGAAGATTCTTTAATTGAAGCTTGGTGTGGAGTTGGAAGGGGAAGTCAAGGCAGTGGAAACTTCAATAATCTGAAGTGCTAAAGAGTACAAATCTCATGATCCTTTTTAATGTTTCCAATTTAACTAGAGGTGAGGTTGTTTTTTTTTTTTAAGTTTCTTAGATACTGTAGAAAACAGGGGAAAAAGAGGAATAGTATCCCTTACATGAAAACTCTGGAAACAATCTCTGTACTAACACAAATAAAGAACATTATCTCCTTGCCACTGTGTGGTGCAGAGAAGTAGCTCCTGTGCTTCAAGGCTTGAGTTTTGCTGTGGAATGAGTGGGGTGGGAGGGAGAGGAGAGGGGTAGGAGCTGGAAGGTTTGTGGGTAATCAAGAAAGTTAGTTCTTTGCAGCTCTCCTCCTCCTTTCCTGCAGTGTTCTGTTTTTGTGAGTACTTTGTGGCCGTCCTGCTTACCAAAATCCACAGCTCTAGGTTGCTGTTACTGAAGAGAAGTAAAAGTAGCTTCTTCCCCTTTTCTTCCCATGAAGATTTATTTAGAGGAATAGCATTTTTTTCTGTTTCAAATGAAAGCTCATCTTTGTGCATCACTGGGGCTGCTTTGTAACTCGGAGAAAGTGTCTGTAAATCATTCATGTGGACAAGCTGCTCATTTTGTTGCACTAATAATCCCTGTTATAAATAGTATTTGTCCTCTGCTTGAATTTACAGCTCTTTGCTGTGGCTGCTCTCAGATGTGCAGGATTTTCAGTGGTAGTGAAACGTGGGGAACAGCTCTTCTTGCAGTTTTTTATTCTCTTTTTTCATTGGACACTCTTCCTTCTGGCTGATCCCTTTGCCTGGCTTCCCTGTCTGGATCTGCTCTCAGCCAGGCAGTTCTGCAAATCACTGCTCTGCTGGAGCTGCTGCATCACAGCTCCTCTGCTGCAGGAAGCATCTTTAAGCCCTTTTATGCTGTGAAGTTGAGGAAACAGAGCAAAACTCCTGTTTTCCTTCAAGTTGCAGTTGAATGACTAATGGAGCATCAGGGAAGGCTCTTTTTCTCTCAGAAGAGGTGTGTTGATGTTATCCAGCAAAACACCAGTTCTGATTTTGGGATTGCACCTATTAATTGAACAGGTGACCTTCTCAGCCTGCCTGTCTGGTGTCCAGCTCGCTGAGCATGTGTTGAATGACCCAGGGAAAATCAAGCTGGAGTTCAGAATTACGTGGGTGTCAAAGGCTCTTAAAACCTGGTATATTTATGCCCCTGTGCTTCCAAAAACAATCCAGCTCTCATCCTGCAGAGGGGGAAGTACCTCAGTCCAGTGTTATCAACTTTTGCGTAGCTGCCAGAGCAATACAAACTCAACCCGAGTTATTTTGGGCTCTTTATTCTTTTGCTTCCAAATCCCACCCTGCCAGTTCCTTGTAGAAGAAATGCTGGCTTAATTCTGTTTTACACTCGCCTGTATGGACTGAAAATGGTAAGCAGGGTATTTTATTTCAGGGTTGTCACAAATTTTGGTACATCTCATTCCTGTCTGTGGTGTGAAAAGGTGTCTTTTGTCTGTCTGCTGCCACACAGGAAGGAAGTTGTTGAGTCTGGGAGATAAAAGCTTTATCTCCTCCCTTGCAAGGGGCAAACTGCCCACTCCTAGGCTGGCACCACTCTGCTCTGTCCTGCTTGTAGTAGGGCAGAGGGGAAAATTTTCCTGGGAAAATGTGAGTGGACTCAGAATCTGTTTGTGAGTGTGTAGCTGTCAAGGAAGATGACTAAGCTATTGCACAAGGTGCAGCTCTTCAGGGAGCTCGCCAGGATTGGACTGGATCATGACTGACTCATAAGAGAGCCTACAATACCAGTCAGCTCCTAATTTTAATTATTACTGGTTTGATCTGACCACTGGCCATGGCTACTTTTCTTTCCCAGCCAGTTTGCTGTGGGGTTTTAAGCTGGAAAGTCTACACTTGGTGAAAACAAATTAAAAAGTCCAATTTATTGGAGGAGGTGATTGGCTCCCAGGCCTTGGGTGGGAAGTGCTGTGTGGCAGGAGTGTTTAAGCTGGTATCTTGCATTTATTTGGCTCACATGGGTGTTTCTCCATCAGGCACCAGCCCTGTGCTGCTGCCAGGCTCTGGCATGGCACTTACCTGCCCATTTTACAGAAGGGAGAGCAGAGGCCGAGCACCTGCAGGTGAAGATGCCAGGAGGTCACCAGCAGAGCAGCTGGTGGTGCCTTTTTCTTGGTCTCATCTGTGACCTGAGCCCCTGGCAGTCAGCTGGTGGTGGGTGAGCTGCATTGTCAGATAGTGACAGGACAAGGGGGAATGGATTTAAACAAAGAGAGCAGGGATTTAGATTAGATATTAGGAAGAAATAGTTCCCTGTGAGGGTGGGGAGGCCCTGGCACAGGTTACCCAGAGAAACTGTGCCTGCCCCATCCCTGGAAGTGTTCAGGGCCAGGTTGGACAGGGCTTGGAGCAACCTGGGATAGTTGCTCCGTGGCAGGGGGTTGGAATGTGATCATCTTTTAGGGTCCTTTTCAACCCAGATTGTTCTGTGATGCATGAAACTGCTTTCCTGCAGCAGCCAGGACTGTTCCCACGTGCCCCTTCCTTTCAGGGTCTCTGGTGTGGATGGGAGACCAGGCCTGGCACCAGAAAGTGATGTTGCTTCTTGCCTCCCAAACTGGTTTGAAAGGCTGCCTTGTTGTTCAGTGCTGCTTTGCCCTCTTAAGTCATCACTTAATGTTGCAAGTGGACATCCCAGCTTGGCTTTCACGTGGGCATTGCCTTTAATTCTGTGTGAGGGCCTAAAAACAGGTCCATGAAACCAGGTACAGCATCTCTGCTGCTCCAGGTGTACCTGAGAGCATCACCATGGCTACAGCAGCTGATAGCCACTGGAGCTTTTACAGGGCATTTTCAGATCTAGGAAGTGATTGGAGTTTAGGGTGCTGTGCCAGGAAGGGCCCTTTCCCTCAGGACTAGATGGGAATTCTTTTGCCTCCTGTAGCTTGCTGTTCTCCAGGGAAATTCTGTGTCCTGTCCTTGGAGCAGGCAGTGTCTGCAGTTCTCAGGGGCTGTGGTGCTGGGAACTGGCAGAAAATGGAGTTTACAGGTCAATGCTGCATCTCCTGTCACACCTACTGACCTTCAACACCTGTAGGCAGCACATGTGGCTCCAGCTGTGATGGAAGGACAAAGGACTGTGTTGCTTTTTCTCTTCATGCTGCCTGGTTTTGTGATTATAGCAGTGATGGTGGGGGTCCATTGAGCTTTACTTCTCCAGGCTGATGGAGAATTGTTTGCCCTGAAGTGTGCTGAGAAGGTTCCTCCCAACCCTGTCCCCAGCGTGGACAATGAGCAGCATTGTCCACAAGAGAAGCAGAGGTGGCATCTCAAGGCCTTGGAAACCACCAAGCTGCCTGGAGGATTTATGAAGGTTTTGTTAGGGTTTTATTGGGCTCTCTGGGCTTTCCCATGGCAGCTCAATGGGAGTGCTGAGAGTTTTTCCTTGTTACCTTCACCTAAGGTCACTTCCATGTCTTCAGCCTGTGCTACACTACCACTAGGATTGGGTTGCGTGCTAAATTTAGTGAACCTTTTTACAGCTTGGTTTGTGTAGGTAAAACCAGAGGGGATTTTTTAGCAGCTTTTAAGAGGTTAGAACTTGGTTCAAGATGCCCAGCAAGGCCAGGCTTTCTTTGCACAGGTGGCAGCACCCCAGGCCAGATGTGGGAGGGTTCTTCTCTGCCTCAGTGTACTTCCACACAGGGATTTGCTGAGGTGCAGAGCCCGTGGGTGGGAGGGAGGGCTGTGGAGGCACAATTAGAACTTGCATAACATGGTCTGCAGTCTGAGGCATGTGAGAAGTGCTGGCGAAGGGGTTGGGTTTCAGAAGTTTTAAAGGCTTGTGAAAATTCTTGATCAGATGTTTCCATTACAATCCTGCCTTTTTCGGCCCCCCTGTCCTCCATCTCCGAGTTTCTAGCTCTTTTCCTGTGCTGTTTGTGTGCCAAAAGAAGAATTTTTTGGCTTCAGGTCTGGTGTACCTATTTCTAAGTAGGTTTTTTTAATCCCTGCTTGGCATTACAGGCTACTGGAGTAATAGTTTGAGATGTAACTTAAGTTGGAGGCAAATAAGTTTAGATCTGTGTGGTTGCAATGAAGTGTTTGTTCAATTCTTGCATGGCAAAGGAGGAGCAGATTGTGGGACAGCAAAGCAAAGAGAGTGAGAACCCAGAGAAGCGTGAGAGAAATGACCTCAATTACTCTGCATTTCTGTTGCTGAGCATTTTTAGGCCTTTTTAACAACCTGGCATGTTCTTGGGTTCAGCTCAGTGCTGAGCGTGTTGGGGCGGGTGTGTGTGCTTGTGTTAGGCCGTTTTGGGGGCAGAACTCTGGGATGTTGGGTTCTTGACTTGAACTCAAAACTCTTCTAATGTGCATTTCACTGTTTCCAGTTTCTTCAGGAGACTCCTGCAGTCTTGGCCCTTATGGTCACAAGTGGAAAGAACCAGGAAAACTTCAGAGGTGTGCTTTGAACACGCCTTTTGCAGGGCTCTCATGTGGTGTTGCCCAGCTCTCAGAATTGCACTGTCTGTGGGGTTATGCAGTGAACTGGATTGTGGAACTGGGACCAGTAAGGAGGTTTGCAGCATCCCCTGGGATTCTGCTGCTCAGAGGAACATGAGCAACCCTCAGCATCACTCACCCAGCTGCATGAGGAAGGTGATAAAAGAAAGCTCCTTTGTGTGGCTCAGGTGTGATTCAAGCATTAAGCAAGTCTGTGGAGGAGCTGAAGCTTTTTCCCTGCAGCTGGAGGGGAGTCTGGTCCCCTCCTCTGGGTGTTTTAAGAGGCAGATTCTGCCTCAGGGTCTGCTGAAACACTGCACTGATTCCTGAGAGCATGTGACCTTCTTCAGCTGCCTGCCAGAGCCTAAAGGATGTGGGTGATGACACCACGAGGTGACACCAGCTGTGTGTCACTTCTTCAGCTGTGAGTGCCTTCAGCAGGCTGGTCAATGAAGCACAGAGAGGTTAACAAGGTGAAAAGAAGCCTTGTGGGGAGCAGTGTGTGGTGCTGCTGTTCAGGAGCACATCTCCTTGTTGTGGAAGCTGAAAGGGTGGGATCTCAGTGGGGCTGCAGCCAGTGGAATTCTTGTTGAAGTGCAGGAGGTGTTTTGGATGGATGATGAGGTGAGCTCTCAGTGCTGCCCTCGATAAATGAGACATGTGCAGTGTCTCAAAGGAGAGTAGAGAAAGGCCTTTAACACTTCACCTGCCTCAGCAGGGAAACGACCACAGTTCAGCAGCAATTTCTAAAACTTCATGTTGTGCTTTTAAATAGAGTTAGAAGTTCCAGCTCATGGTGCAATTTATACTTTGAAATGCACTGGTATAACTTGTATGGTGCCAGTGCTGCAGGGGTTGCTTCTAAAGCCTCTTTTTTTCCTAAACCATTTTGAAACTTTATTTCTAACAGTGTTAACAGCACCATATTCTACAACACGAGGGATCTGGCTTGGATATAGAGGTGCTGTCTTTATGCCTTCCTGATAATTTAGGATAAATGTTGAAGGACAGCTTTGCTATGGAGCAGTCAAACTAACTCATATCTACTCTGAAAGTTTTCATGATGGAAGTTTGTTCAGCCTTCAGCTGGTGCAGATTTCTGCTGGAGCAGAAAGTCATAATATCAGTGCTGTAGGAAGCCCCATCACCAGCAGAACCTTGTGTGGTCCAAATTCAGTCCTGAGCACACCTCTAAACATTCCCTGTGTTCAGAGGGTTTGTGAGCAGAGTGTGAACAATGCTTTAATCTGGCAAATGATTTTAAATTTAATGCACAGTTGACATAAAATCCAACCCTCTTTGGAGGTGTCATTCCTAATGTGACTATGGATTAAAACCCATTGATTGCTACCAGCAAAGGACTGAGTTAAAACACAGTGCCTCTGCTCCATGCAGAGGCTGCAGATTGACCATTACAGCCCTGAGCACCTTGTTGGATTGAGGATTGAGAATGTTTTCCAGACTTGCAGCCAAAATGCAGCCATGGCCCATTGCTGCCCATTTGTTCCCACGCCAGCATTGTCCTCTGGCTTCAGCCCCTCCCTGCAAGGTGGGAGCAGAGGAAGCTGGGCAGGGTCCTGTTCCTTGGGTGCAGTTTAGGGCAGCAGAGCTGTTCGTGCACAGAGGAAGGGAGGGTAACAAGTAATGCCTGCTCAAGCCTAGCTGTTTGGATTTTCCAGAGTTTTTGTGTCTTTCTGACCCATGACTGTGGTGTAGAGTATTGAAAGTAAAAATAGACCTGCTGATGCAGTGCTTACCAGGCTGTGTAGGCTGAAGAGGAGGCAATTCCAGCCTCGTAGTACTCCCTAAATTCTGGTTTGGTAGTTGTGCATGTTGGTGATAATTTCATTTATGATGCCTCTGTCAGCTTACAGGAACTTTGATTTCTCCTTGATTGTTCCTTCAGTCATCCAGCCTAAATTGAAGCTGCCCTTTTAAAATCTTAGGGTTGAGAAACTAACTGCATACCCGAGTTTTAAACTCTTGGCACATTTGAAAATTTATTATCACTCTGTGAACTTTGGTTGTTTAACTTATGGATTCTTCCCCCCACCCCCATTCTTTTATTGTACTGTGTGTGGTGACAAAGAAGAAAGGTCTTCCCTGTTGATTCCTCTCTGTTTGCAGCTGAAGAATTATCAAGACTCAGTCTGATGATGGGGTGCAGCAATCTTGTTTCACTTGCTGCCTTCTGATGCTCTCATTTAGCTACATCTGTGTCACATTGACAATAATTTTGATACAGCAGTCGCACATTTTCTCTTCAGAGACAACTGAAATCACTCAACTGTTGAGACATAATGTGTGCAATAAATAATGTCTTGAGACTCCAGGTAGTTAGAAGAAGCCACATGAAAGCATCTAGATCTGATATGATTCACAATCACTGAAGTTTTGATTTCTCTCTGAGCTAACAACTCTTCTCTGCCTTGCAGCCTGTTCCCAGCGCAGCTCAATTTCATTTTCCTCTAGGAATTCAGATAGATGAGAGCATCAGTCTGCTGCTGGCTTCTCCTTTTGTCCATTGCTGTTCAACAATAGGATTGTCGAGTCACTGAGAGGTTAATGAAGCTTTTTTTTTTTGTCAGTGGTCCAACCTCTTTGTATAGCTGTGTGGAACAGCACACTGAACAGAAATAATGGGAAAATCTTGTTGCTGGAATGACTGGGGTTGTCATTTTGTGATACCAGGGTAAAGACCTGTTTAAGCTTCTGGCTGTGCTGTGGGGAGGCTGAGCACAAATCCCTCTGCAAGAACATTAAATATTAGTTTCTCTGTCTCTCCTTGCATTCAGCAGTGTTGGAGCAAGGGGAAGAAATCTGAACGATTACAGCTGGTTCAGCAGTAGCTGCCATTTAGTGTTCAGAATGGTTTTGTTACGAGCCTTTTGGGGTTTGGCATTGGGAAAAGGGTGAATTGTAGCCCTTAATTATGAAGTGTGGGAACAATTGGAGCTGGACAGACAGGCAGCAGTCCAGCTCCTCTTTCCTGAGCGAGCAAAGCTTTTGTGTTGTGCCATCCCACTGCACAAATGACTGTGCCAGGCTGTTGCTGGATTGATTGATTTTGATCCCTTTTAGGAAGGGGTTTGGAAGCTCTGATTTTGGGTTTATCACAGTAGTCAGGCTCCTGCCCTGTTGCTCTAAGCATGCCTGTTACTGTGGCTGCCCCAAAGAACTTCCCATGGAGCGGGGGGGAGTGTGGGATTAAAAACCAGTTGTTAAATCCAGTTGAACTGGGACATCAGTGGCTTGGCTTGTGTGGGTTCAGTGACAAAGTAACTGCAAGGAAAGATGTGAAGGTGCTGTGTTTTGCTCTTGCAGGGAATGAAGAGTTTTGAGGGGGAGTTAAGCTTGGGCTGGGTGGCACATGGGTGAGCTGTGACTTGCTGGATGTCACCTGGAACACTTTTCTTGCCCTATCTCTTATCAGCTTGTGGCTGAGGGCACCCAGCAGAGCAGGTTGGCAGTGGGATTTACAGGAGTGTTTGCTGATGGCAGTGCTCCAAGAAACTCTCACCTTTTCCCTCCAGAGCACCTCCCCAGGCTGGGTTTTCCCTACAGTTCAGGCAAAGTGCACCTGTTATCACTCAGGCCTTGCTGCTGGCCCCAGCCATGCCTCCTTTCCAGGACAATTCTCATTCCAGAAGAGCTCATGCTGAAAAAATGGAAAATACAGAACTCCTCTTTGGGACACAACTTCACTTTTTTTTTTTCTCTCTCTCTTTTTTTTTTTTATTTTCCCTCCTGGGAGCTGCTGAGCCTCCATGGCAGCTGCTTTATACATGGCCCTGCATTCTCCTGTTGGGAATGTTAAAAATACCAGCTACAATTTTCCCTTTCCACATACCAAAATATATTAATGTGCTGCTGCTTTGGTTAGTCATTTCCTCTTCTTTTGTTCCTTTCGCAACAGGGTAAAGGACAGCGTGTGCACACTTGAGTAAAATCTTGTCTGGTTAAGAAGTCTGAAGCTAAATAGATTTTCTTGGTTAATACCTGTCTTTGTTGGCAGAAGAGTTCTGTTCTCATCCTTTCAATATACTTTCAAAAATAAGTCACTTTTATGGTGTTCAGACTAAGAATATCTTTGTGTGATTTATTTTTGTAGTGGAAAGAAATTCTAACATGAGCAAGATTAATATTCTTACCATGAATTTAATATATTCTTGCAGGAAGACTTTTGGTGATACATTGCTATAGGAAACTTTCCAAATTCACTTTATTTTGAGGTTTCTTGTCTTCCTCTTGTGCCATCACATTCCTTCTTCCCTGAGCTCCTGTGAGACCTCATTCAGTGTGGGTGGAAACTTGGGGAAAGCAGCAGTGTGACACTGTTGGGCTGTGCATGGCTCAGTTTGGGGTAGTTCTGGCAGCCTCTGCACCTCGGGGTGTGGGGATACAAAGGTTAATAAATCCAACTTACAGGGACCTGCTAAAGTTGCTCTTAGTGACTTGCTCACCCTTGAAGTCTGGATATTTTTTTGCTCCTCTATTGCTGTGGCTGCCTTAGTGAGAAATTTGGGAGAAAAGCTTTAGCACCAGGTGGTCTTGGAGAGCTGCAGAACAAGTGGTGGGTTTAAAACTCTCTTGTGTGTGTGGAGGAATTCAAGTGAATAAGCTAAAAAGCTGCCTGGCAAGTATAGTTAAGGGCGAAGCTGAGTAGAGAATCGAGCAATAAATTAAGGCTGATCTCTTCTCAAGTGATGTCCAAACTTTAGAAACACAACCCATAAACAACATGCCATCCTCTTTAGCAATCTGTCATGGTTTTCCTGTGGCTCTGGCGCCGAGGGCGTCTGCTGTGCCCTGGATTCAGACTGAGCACAGCTTGTGCCTTCCCCGGGGAGGTGAGGCTTGGGCCCTGAGGGAAAACTCTGCTGCTGGGGATGTGCAAAGCTTGCAGGAAGGGGGTTTTACCTCTCCTGGGATGCACAGGCAGGTAATACACTCGAGGCTTCTCCTTGGCTCTTTGCAGTTCTTGTATATAAAAACCTGGGCTGGTTTTTTTGAAAATGAGCATTAGCCTCCCAGTAGTCGGATGCCATTCATACTTTCACAGAATCTGCTCAGGCAAAAAAAGAAAAAAAAAAAGCTCGACTAAAGGGCCTTGATTCTTTTGTTTGTCTCCTCTTATTTTACATTTATTTTTTAAAATATTAACAAGAATTCATAGTACAATAATATACATTTATATAGGTAGATTTGCTATATACACTGGGGAAGGGAAAATGTTTCATTCCTTCTGTTTTCTCTTTGCAGATTGCTGTGAAGGTATGAGAGGAATTTGAGTACTGAGAAGCTACTGCTCATACCTGCTTTCCTCTGTTATAGAATCCTGGAATGATTTGGATTTGGAATGGACTTTAAAAACCATCTTATTTCCACCCCATTCCATGTCCAGGGACACCTCCCACTAGACCAGGCTGCTCTAAGCCCCATCTAAAATGTATATGAACACTTCAGGAATGGGGCAGCCACAGCTTCTCTGGGCAGCCTGTGTCAGGGCCTCACCACCCTCACAGCCAAGAATTTCCTTCCACACTTGGAATAGGATGTAAGGAGGTGAAAGGGATGTAATGGCCCTAAATTTCTCAGGAGATGATCTTAACTTTTTTGTGGTTTTACTTGGAAGTTGGGGCTCTGCCTCATTTGTGGGCAGAGGGTGGTCAACTACATCATTCCCATGGGTGCTGCAGACCTTGTTTTAATTGAGTTAAAGTAATAGAGCATGGCAGGGGTAGGTGCTGAATGAACATACTTGCACTAATGCAACTTCTTTGTGCGTCAGAAGGGGATTAAGCTGTGTTAAGAGTGAGCAAACCCAGCTGGGCTCAGACCTGTATTGTACCTGCCCTGACTTTTTAGGGACTGGTAACTGCTCCCTGAGGCTTTCTATGGGTCCAAGGTGAAGATTACCCTGTGAATGTCTATTTATACCCTAGACCACAACAGCTGTCTCAAGGCCTTTGTTGAGGTGCACAGTGGCTTTAAAGCTGTGTAAATGGCTTTGTGTGTGGTAAAGCTGAGCTGCTGTGGAGTGTCACAGCAACCCAGATTGTACAAACCTCTGTGAACTTCCCAGGCAGCTGATTAGAATAAAAACAGGTGTGGCCTGGTCCCTCCCTCCTGTCCAGGTGCTGGGCAGAAGCAGATTTCAGGTGTGGTTGTGTGTGTTTAATGCTTTTGCCTGTCTGACCCAAGAATCCTGGCTTGAATCTGTACCTGGCTTGTGCTTTTGGGTGGGCTCATGCTGCAGGAGATCCCTCAAAAACTACACGACATATGGAACTGCTGCTCAGACTGGGAACCTAAACTCAGCTTTGGCCATAAGTCTGCCAAATTTGGCTCTTATTTGTAGTATTATTTTGAGAAAATTCTGTGATCTTTTTTTAATGCCTTCCTATTTTGAGAAGTATCACTTCCCAGTTCCCTGTGCATGGAAGCGGGTGCTGATTGAAGAGCAAATGTCTGATCTGTTCCCTGCCTGTGTTGGAGAGCAGGGAAAAGGGAAATGCTTACCCAAAAAGCCTGAGCTGGCTGCTTGGGTGTTTAAATACCTCTCAAATAGTTCATGGTGGTGTGGGCAGAGCATGTCTGTACATGAATGTGTGAAGGAAGGAGCTGGGGAAGCCTCAGGGACTCCTTGGAAGTAGTGATGGGAAGATGCAGACTTGCTGAGTAATTTCTGCTGGAAGAAAGAAAGAAACCTTTGATTCTTTACGGGCTCTTTGGAAAAAGGTAGTGTAAAGATAATTTGTTATCTTCTGACTCTGGAGATAATAGGGGTGTGTGTGTTAGCTGCTAGTGATTTAAAGGGGAAACTTGCAGTTTCTGTAGTCTGGTGGAGCCAAGGATGTTTTTCGCTGGTTCTGAGGCACGCTGGCTTTTATCCCAAGTAACATCCTCTCACAAATACTGCAAGAAATGTTTTGGTTTCTTAAGACTTTCCTGTGCTGAACAACAGAGACTCGTTTAGGTTGGAAGAGCCCTGTAAAATCAAGTCTAACCAATCCCTCAGTGCTGCCAAGGCCACCACTAACCCATGTCCCCAAGTGCCACATCCACACGGTTTTTAAATCCCTCCAGGGATGGAGATTCCACCACTGCCCTTGGCAGCCTGTGCCAGTGCCTGACCACCCTTTCAGTGAAGAAATTTTCCCTAATATCCAATCTAAACCTCCTCTGGTGCAACTTGAGGCTGTTTCCTCTTGTCCTGATGCTTGTTCTGTGGGAGCAGAGCCTGAGGCCCCCTGGCTGTGCACCCTCCTGTCAGGGAGTTGTGGAGAGTGAGGAGGTTCCCCCTGGGCCTCCTTTTCTCCAGGCTGAACCCCCTCAGCTGTTCCTGGTGCTCCAAACCCCTTCCCCAGCTCTGTTCCCTTTTCTGGACAAACTCCAGCTCCTCAACATCTTTATTTTCTTGAGGGGCCCAAAACTGCCCCCAGGACTGGAGTCACTGCCTGGTCCTGCTGCAACACTATTCCTGATATCAGTGCATTTGTGCCCATGCTTTGGTGGACCCGTGGGGTGCTGCTGTGACAGGGTCTGTGCAGTTTCAGGATATCTGTGTGAGCTGCCAGGCAGGAATGCACAGTGTGGTTTTCCTGTGCCAGCAGCAGGTGTGTGTGCATTTATCCCTGGCTCAACGCGAGGCTGCTCGCTCCACTTTCACTGATGCTAATTCCAGTTCTGGGCTTTATCCTGCAGCCCAGGTGGTTTCAGGGCGTCAGCTGCTGCCTGGTGAATCCCTGCCCTGCTTTATCTTGCAGGAACTTGCCCGAGCAGCCAGGCTGTGGTGGAACCTCAGGCAGGAGGTGCCTGGGTGCTCCCCGCTGCTGGGACAAGATCAAGGACATCTGCTGGGTGCTGGTGACAAGGTGGTGCAGCTGTATTTTGCTCCCAGCTTCCTCTTGGTGCTGCTGCATTTTGTCAGGTGTTGGCTCTGAAGCCAAAAAGCCCTCTGAAAGTAAGGCTTTTGTTGAAGCAAAGCAACTCTTTCTGGAATTTAATAAAGAGCTTGTCTGTGTTAACTAACATCAAGCGACTGAGAGCAGACAGAGCCCAGCAGATGGTACAAACAGCGGCATGTTTGGAATGGAAAATATTTACCTAGAGGGTATTTGAAGCACTGAGCTTGTGCTCTGCAAATGGCTTAATTGTATCAGTGAAATAAAGTGGGAGAGCGAGATTAATTGACAAGTTTTGCTCTGCTCTTGCTGTCAGCACCTTGGAGGGGGTGTCAACCACTGTTGAGCTTCCCTTGAACAGGTCTCCTTCCTGGGAAGAGTAGTTTTAACACCTGAATGGCTCAGTTGGTGTTTTTGAGTGTCTACAGCTTTCTTCTGTGGCTGCACAAATCATGCTGTCAGGGCAAGTATTGAAATGAAAAATTCAGAGCTTGAAATGCTGTTTATT
The DNA here is from genome assembly GCA_024734555.1 of Trochalopteron elliotii. NCBI lineage: Eukaryota > Metazoa > Chordata > Aves > Passeriformes > Leiothrichidae > Trochalopteron > Trochalopteron elliotii. The sequence goes on from JANPWX010000667.1 coordinate 1,732,650, forward strand.
ATGCTTTCCCCCCCCAGTCTTGGGTTTGGGAGGGTTGGTGTAAACAGGGCATGGAAATACAGATATAAAACTACAACTGTATGCTTTAAAAAGAATACAAATATGTAAGTTAAATTCTACCCTGAGTAACGTGTGCAGTTTGGGTGCCACAATATAAGAAGGTTATAAAGGTATTGGAGAGTACCCAAGGGCCATGGAAGTGGTGAAGGGTCTGGAGGGGAAGCCATGAGAGGAATGGCCAAGGTCACCTGGCTTGTTCAGCCTGGAGGGGATGAGACTGAGGACAGACATCATCCTGGTCTGCAGCTTCCTACAAGGGCAAGTGGAGGGGCAGATGGTGATCTCTTCTCACTGGTGACCAGCAACAGGACTTGGGGGAATGGCTGGAGCTGTGTCAGGGCAGGTTTGGTTTGGATATTAGGAAAGGTTCTTCCCCCAGAGGGTGCTGGGCACTGCTCAGGCTCCCCAGGAAATGGGCACAGCCCCAAGGGTGCCAGAGCTCCAGGAGCCTTTGGACAGCACTCTCAGGCATGGAGTGTGATTGTTGGGGTGTCTGTGCAAGGCCAGGAGTTAAACTCATCCTTGCTGAGTCCCTTCCAACTCAGAATATTCCATGACTCGCTTCTGTAATTTTCTGATTTGCCACTGGGGTCAAAACTCACAGGTCCCTTTAGACCTTCAGCTTTTCTGGCTGCTGAGTGCCTCATGCATGACTTTAAACTGTGCCATTTGAAAAGTGACCCGTGAGAAGATTGTGTGTGATCTTACTGGAAGCTGTGCCTTTCCTTTACGTAGGTGTCAGGCGAGGTTTATGTGCAATACCTTAATTCTGCTGTGAGAAAACTGCTCAGGTGCAGTCAGCTCCTTGCTGGTGTTCTCTGGACTGGGGGTTTTTGGGAAGGCTGAGAACTGCAGGGGCTCCTTCCTTCCCAGTGTGGCTCACCTGCTGAAGTTAGCCAGGTGTTATTGAACTCAAGGAATGAGTCTGATGGGCTAAAATCCCTGCCTGCTCCCACAGCTCTTTTGTGTCACATTGCAGCAGCTCTGCTGGTTTTTTTTTTTTGTCTTGGGACATGAAAAACCCATCTTGTTTTTTCAGTAACACACAGCACTGCTTAAAAACCCCATAACTAAACCAACCTAAGCTGTACTTCTGCAGTTTTCCCATATACTGTACCAACACTGCTGTTAAATGAAGTTCCCTGAGGTTTTTCTGGCAGCCCCCCTTCTTAGAGCTTGAACCCAGCAGTGCTTTAGTCAGGTAATACTCATGAACAAGTCACAGAGAGCTGGTTGCTCTTGCTGTATGAATGTGGAATAGGCATGGAGTGGCTGAACTTCTTGTTTAATTTCATACCTTGCCTGTGGCAGATCTGGCTTTTAGTTGCCCAAGTTGCTGGGCATCATCCCTGGAAAAGCTCTGGGGGAGGATGAGCTTGGGAGTGAAGCTGTTTTCAAGAGGATCCTCTTTGCAGCTGGCTGATAGGGAACGTGTTCCAAACTGCGTGCAGATTAGGGAGAACAAAAATAGTGTTATCTGTTTGAGGAATTTATTGAATCCAGATACTGCTCTGAGACTTCTTGCTGTATTCCTAGTGACTGGTTGGATGTGAGTCTGCTTGCCAGCTTGAGAAAATCCCAGGCAAATATCCCAATTAAAGGAGCTGTTGCCTTGGCTAAATCATATGTGGTATCTCTTAAACTGCTTAGTATTTCAAAAAAGGCACCTTGGTACCTGTATTTCCCCTCTTTAATGTTAGTTTTTCAAAGAGGCACAAATCCCTGAAGATTATGTGCATTTTGGGACCCAAGCATTTATAGAAGCTGTGCTTCTCGTGTGCTGGGGCTAATCTATGAGTGACTCATTAGCCAGATGGAGCTATAATTTATTTCTATCTTCTCAAGTAAGTTAATCCCCTGGACCTAAACTGAATGAATAACCTGTGAAATGTGGTATCTGCGCAGGGTGAAACTTGAGATTGAAATTCAAAAAGGCAGAGGGTGGGTTAGAAAATCCAGGGCAGTGTGAACTGGCAGGGTAAGTCAGGTGCAGGCAGTAATAGCCCACTGGAGTTCAGAAATAGTGATTTTTCTGTGGCACAGGCTGTGTTCAGGGAACAAAAGTGCAATTCTTTTGTTCGAGGCAGGATGGGAACAGTAAGTGGGTCTGTGCACGGCCTGGGACAGATGCAGCCTGTTCCCCTTTTTCAGAATGACTAAAGGGATGTTGTGAGGTCTGGAATTTACGGGTGAGACGGGAGCATGTCTGCAAGGGGGGAGCCTGGCACGGGTGCTGGACTCTAAGGAACGTGATCAAGAGCAGGTTCAATATCAAACACGAATGAAAGGTGAGTATTTAACCAAATAGCTTGAAATTTAAATGTAGCTAAAGTTGCTGTGTCTCTGTAGGCAGTAGGGAGGGGAAATGCAGTGTGATTGCTGCTGGGAGTGCCTTGCCTGGGATTGTGGGTTTGGGTGCATGGGGAGGTGGTGTAGCTGCCCTGGAGAGTTCTCTGAAGGAGCTGTAAGTGACAAAAGTCCCATTGCAGCACTTCTAGGGGGGAAATGTGTTGTTGGTTTGTTGTTTGTTTGTGGTTTTTTTTTTTTTTTTTTTTTTTTTTTTTTTTTTTTTTTTTTTTTTTTGTGTGTGTGTGAGAGTGTCTCCTAACCAGGATGGTAAAACTAAATGGAGCAGTTAAGCTGGTAGGTGAAGGTGTGTCATTGTAGCATTTGCTTTTTTCTTTTGCTTTAATACAGTGAGTTTCTTCATTCTGTTTCTTTCTGCATGGCATAGAATTTTTTCCCCCCTATAGATTGGTTTTGTTTTTTCCTAGATGGCTTGTCAGTGTAATACAGAAATATAAATGGAAATGATGGAACTGTTTTAGTAATTGTAGATTGTCAGAGGACAACTGGGAAACTGTGTGTGAGCCAAAACACTGCCAATTTACCCCATGGCAAGGATGCCACTTTATAAAGACATTTTGATGGGGGGTGGTGTGATGGATGTTGTTTTGTCATTCTGCATTGAGCCAGCAGCAGTGGGATCCTCCTAGAGTGAGTTTTAAATACCCTTGCTGGGCTGAGATGAGAAATTAGTGTATGGCCATCAGAGCAGAGCTTTTGCTTGCTGTTCCTGTGTGCTTAATTCTAGTTACACCCTGAGACTTCTATTTAGATTTAGGGGTGTTGTTTTTGAGCTGTGCTTCCATGTGAAGAACTGGATTTGTGTATGGAGTTCAGAGATCAGCTTTACCTTCCTCTGATCAGTGTTTAAGGTAGGAGGGTCCATGTGGCTGGTGTTTGGCTTTGCCCTGATGAGCAGGAGGGGGACAGGAGCAGGAATGGAGCCTGGAGAGGCTCTGCACCTCCTCACTGCAGTGTCATGCTCCAGATCTGGGAGATGATTTTGGTGAAGTGCAGGGATGGGGGAGCAGGGCGGGGGACAGAGGCTCAGCAGAGCCTGTCCAGCTCTGAGATCAGACCTCAGCCAGTCCAGCACACGTTCCCCACCCCGACTAGCTGCTGTAATTATGTATTTATGGCTCCTCTGCAAGCAGCTGTAGCTTTCAAGTGTGTCTCTCCTCTCTCAACAATCACTTTGTGGAGCATGTCCTGCCTCGATGGCCATTGTGCCCTCCTGACCCTCGAGCCTTGAATCTCTTTACCAGCACATTGTTACCCTGAGCCTGTGGTTTGCCCTGAGCAGCTGGTGTCAGATGCTGGGAGATGTTTAGGGACTGACAGGGTGTGACTGTCCCATCCCATGAGTTCATGGCTGGCTCTGTGCTGGTGTCATCAGCTGGGCTGTGCTGGGCTCCTTGTGCTCGGGCATTGTAATTGTTGCAGTCGTGTATTGTAATGATCAACTTAATTACACTTGTGAAAAAGCTGCTTAATTACATATTTACTTTGGGGATTAGCTTTTCCCTGTAAGCATTCAATATTGACTTTGGCTGAGACAAATTTTCAAGATCTGCTTCCTTCAAGAGATGACTAATATTAGATCACTTAGTGCAGGGAGCTGGGTTTATCAAGTAGCTGTAATTAATCATTCTGAAAGCTCCAGCTTAGTTCTGAGCATCTGTGCTTTTTCTCCCCAAAAGACAAGCTTTTCTTCCCATCCCTCTCAGCCCTTTCAAAACTTTCTATGCTGGATGTAATTTTAGACCCTGTAATTGTCAGTGAGCTGCGTGCATGCAGAAAATAAATACAAACTGGGAGGAGACTTAATGTTAAGACAACTGATGAATAATTAGTGTATTGAAGTCTTAGTCTTTTATTTGGATAACTTAATAGCCAAATTAGAGTTCCCAAGCCTCGCTTTCTGTGCTGCTCAATGCACTGTACAAATATATTATCACAGTAACTCCTCTCTGTCCAGAAATTATTCTATATAACAACTATTCCCTCTTGAACCAGAGCCAGACTCCACACCGAGCTCTGTGCAGTGTGGCAGGATGGCACAAGCCAGTTTGTGATAGCAGCTTCCAAAACAGTCAGAAATTGAGGTAAAACAACTTTAAAGGAGTAAATCTTCTGCCCAGAGGCAAGGAGAGCCTGTCCTCTTCCTACACCACGCAGCTTCTGCGTGCCCCTGGTAAGAACATCTGTTTTCATTTTTCAAGCAGCAGTGGAAATATTCCGAGAAACCTGGGTTAAATCCCTTGCCTTTCATTCCCAAGAGGATGGGTGTCCCCAGGGACACTCGAGTTGAAGAGTCATTTTTTTTCTTGTGTAGAGGAAAATGCAGCTGTGGCATGTGCTTCCCATGATGGGTTTTAAACTGCGTTGGTGGATTGGGAATTGCACTTGCCTAATTAGTTTGGATTATGTCTGGATTTTTTTTCAATATTGGGTGGTGGCTGGTTTTTTTGGGTTTAATTTCCTTCTTGGAACAAACAGTCTGGAGAAGATTTGGATTCTTCCTGCAAAAATCCAGGTCTGTTCATAGCAATCAGTTGTGAAATGAGAAAATCTGGCTTGTTTTGACCCCACAGTTAGGTCTTTAACATAATTTTGACTTTATTTTTTTTTTTAACTCTGTGGTTCCTGGTTTTTTAAAAAGAAAATAACTAAGTTTGGGACAAAAATATTGTTTTCAGCAAATTATCCTGGAATCATCTGGTCTGTATAAGTGCCCTGGAAGTTTTATCTTTTGAACATCACATGTTCAAAATAAGTAACAGATCTCCCTGTTTCTCCATAAATGTATGGAATTTTCATGAGTGTAAAGCTGGGTTTTAGACTTCAAAAAACAGTTTTGAAAATACCTGATTCTTTATGGCTGACTAAAATTCAGGGCTCTCTCCTGTCTTCTCCTCATTCTGCTTCTGAAGCTGTCATAAATCTAGGAACATAAGGAAGGTGAAATTTAACTCCCACTTGCCAGGATAAGAATCTTAATTCATTATGTTTGATTCATGAAAAAAATAAAAGAAAAAAAAGTGGTGTTCTGCATATACTGGGCTTTATTTCACAGCCTCTGGAAGTGCTCTCTCATGTATTTCTGAAATCAAAAGCTTTAACTTTATGAAAGTCACATGGGAAGGAAGAGTGAGGAAGATGAAGAATAGCAAGGAAAGGGAATTATTCTCTCCCCAGATCAGCAGTCTGGCAAACTGCATTTCTTCCTATCCAGGCCAACAACTTTGAAGCGAGTGATAAATGATTCCAGAAGCTGCTCCATGGCTGATGCAGTCTGGTAATTTTATTAAAGCTACTTTGAGGCTACTCTATAACAATGAGAAATCTTCTTTTATTACTATAATTGGTTGAGGAAATAACACTGAGGGGGGGGAAAAAACTATTCAAAACCTAATTTTTCTCCTTTTTTTTTTTCCCCTCCTTTCTCCTATAGGTTTTTTTTTTTTTTAAAAGAAATCATAGCTAAGAAAAAGCACAATGGAGTTTTACGAGTCCACCTACTTCATCGTCCTCATTCCTTCTGTGGTGATCACAGTCATCTTCCTCTTCTTCTGGCTCTTCATGAAAGAGACTTTATACGACGAAGTCCTGGCCAAGCAGAAACGGGACCTCAAGTTCCCGCCCAGCAAGGCCGACAAGAAGAAAACTGAGAAGAAGAAGAACAAGAAGAAAGAGGCTCAGAATGGGAACATCCACGAGTCTGACTCGGAGAGTGCCCCTCGGGACTTTAAGCTGTCTGATGCCCTGAGCACGGATGAGGAGCACGTCACTGCTGTCCCCTCGGGTGTCCCCGAGGCCCCCGCCGGCCTCAGGGAGCGGAAGAAGAAGGAGAAGAAGCACAAGGCCAACCAGGATGATCACGTAACTAAGGACTCGGAAGGATCCAAGTCTTCAGGCAAGAAAGTAGATCCAGTCCCTGTTACAAAACAGCCCACTCCACCATCTGAACCAGCAGCAGCTAAGAAGAAGCCTGGGCAGAAGAAGCAGAAAAATGGAATGGGTATCTGATGTTGCATATGCTTCTTGCACAGAACGCCAAAACTGTGTTCTGCTTTTTGCAAGGCCACAGAGTGTCTCTCACAACTGTTCTGCCTGATCTCTACAGGGCAAAGCTCCCTTCTAACCTTCTCCTTTTTTATGAGCTATTGCTTTTTTCCCCTCTGTTTTTCATCTGGCAGCAGTGCTCTGGTTTTCCTCCTCCCTTCCTTGCTTTCTTCTCCTAAAGATGAAGTGAAACAGAGTAGCTTGTTCCTCTGCTTTGCTCTGTGGTTTGGCTGCTTTGCTCTCAAATCAAAATTTTGATTACCTGAGAGAAGTCAGTAGATGTTTTTGCTTTGTGCATTCTGAGCCAGGCTGTGAAAAAGTGGAATCCTGAGAGTGGTTGCTCTGATAAGGGAGGGCATCTCCAGAAACCTCATAGCAGTTTGCAAAATAAATCACTGTTTAAGTGCAGGCTTAGTGCACAGAGAGGTGTTTGGTGACTGATTCATGGATTGGTGGTTGATTCATTGCTGCCCACCTGCTGCACCTCTTTAACTGAATGGAACTGATGCTAAAACTGGTCTGGCTGTTGTGACTGAAATACTCAACCTAGAACAGACCAAAAACTCCTCAGAATCACTTCTGCCTGTCTTGGCCATGTCTTCAGCAGATGACATGTCTCACTGTGGTTGTCTTGACTAGGAATAGAAGTGAAAAAAGAACAAAAATACCCAGTCCTAGAAATAAATGAAACCCAAGATATTTGCAGATCCCCTTGTGAGATGCAGGCACAGCAGGTCTGCACAGGGAGTGAGGAAAAAGAATGACATTGCTGCTTGATGTGGTAGATTTTTTTTCTTTTTTGGAAAAAAAAAAAAGGAGAAAAGACCCACCCACTACCAACAGAGAAAGTATCCAATCTTGTTTGTGGGTGTTCTCCAAAAATCTCTGTGGCACAGTTAAAATGTGGTCTGCAAGCACAGTTCTGAGGGCAGCCACAACGAACTCTTATCCTTGATTACAGGAGCTGACACCAGAGCCCTGTGCTGTGTGTGTCACCTCTGACAAGAATCTTTATATAGCACAGGCTGTCCAAAATGATAAAAAAAATTCTCACTGGAAACTGCTTTTAAAAAGAACAGTTCCCTAATGGGGAAACACTGATTTTCTGCTTCTCACAGTCCCAGTAGCTATTTGGGGGTGTGTGTTTAAAGTGCCCAAGTGGGTTCACAGAAGGGGGTGAAGTACACTTCTAAATAAAAAACTAATATGGGTGATATGTGCTGTCTGCTCTGTCACAGTGAAATCTGGATTGGAGTTGTTAAACTGTTCCTTGCATTGCCATGTGTTCTGCTTGCACATGAGATTCCTGTTTTAAAAATCACTGGGTGCTGTGCTCTTGATTCTGCTAAACCTTCCTGTTGCTTTGGGGTCTCACCTGATCTGGGAATTGTGTGTGTGTGTGAGTCTGTGTGTGGATGTGTATGTGGATAAATTTGTGTTCTGATTTAGAAGATGTGAGTTTGTTTTCCTGGGAGTGGAGAATTTGGTTATTGCAGATCTGCTGGTTGAAAAGTAATGCTGAGAATACACAGAAGAGCATATATTGCCTTAATTGTCTGTTGCAGATGATCAAGACAGTAAGACTGATTCTGTTGTATCTCCTGCCAAAAAGCAAGAACCAGTGCTGCTCCACCAGGAGATAAAGCAAGAAAATGTGTCAGGGAAGAAGAAGGTCTCTGCAAAGAAGCAGAAAGTTGATAATGGTAAGAATTCAGTCTGTGACATTGCTCTGATAAACCTGACTGTTAAACCTTTTTGCTATCCATGCTTTAGTTTCTCTTTCTTTGGAAAAGGAACTTGTGGAATAGTAACTCTTTTGATTTGAAAAAGCAGGGATTCCAGGTAGGAATGATTGCTGAGCCTGAGATCCTGTTGAATTTTTTGAACATCTAGTACCACTGGAGCATGAGATAATGAATGTTGTCAACCTTTCTGAACTCTCCTGGATGCAAACATCCACACTTGAATGAGGAGTGATGTGCAGGCTTAGAGTATAAGCTGAGCAGGCTCTGAGCAAGGCATGTCTGGAGCTGCTGCAGTCATCTGCCCCAAACAAGATTGCAGTTTTTTCAGCCAGTTGCTCTGACCACATTCCTCTCTTATTGTCCTTTTGTTGGCTGGCTCTTGCTCCAACATAAACTGTTCATCTTTGCTGTCAAGGCCTTCAGTGTTCGTCATCCCTTGTTCTCTGCCAAGATGCTGCTTCTTGTGTCCTCTTGGCTCACTGTGCCTCTGTGTGTGTGTTTCTCTTTTTTTTTTTAAGTTTTTTACAATGAGTGCTGTTGTGTCTGGCTTTTGGACACAGTGTGACCATGAAGTTCTGTGAGGCCACCTTGTTAGCTTCTCAAGACTCTTCTCTGCTGGGGCACTATGAAGTTGGAAGCTGAGGGGCTGCTCCTGGAGGAGACACTGTTGCCAACTGTTCCCTTTAAACTTCAGTCAGGTTATCAGGGTGCAGATCTGTCGTGGGCCCTGTTCAGTCCAGGATGGAGTTCCAAGCACTGTAGGGTTCCTGTATAACTTAAAAGCTCCTTAATGATTCCTGGGAAAAGCCTGCTGATGAGAAACTAAGCATGTGATCACTTTTTATGGTTGTTATTTTGCCTTTTCTGATTTAAATGGGTGCATTGCACTTGTTTATGGGCCACATACTTATCTGTACGTGGCAATAAATATCAGTACCAACTCAGCCAGCAGCAAAGCTGAGCTGTCAGTGCTACAAGGCAGTAGCTCATGCATTATTTGAATGCAGAGTGTTTTCTTTTCAAGCCACCTCTCCCAAAATGATGGAGTCAAAATGAGCTGTGGTGGACACCAGGATTAGCCAAGACACGACTGTGGGGATTTCATACTGCAAAATGTCTCATTGATACAAAAAAAAGGTTTTGAAAGGAGAGGAAGTTAATAAGAAAAGGAAGGGAAAATATGAGGAGAGCAACTGGAGTAGCTGATGGTTGTTTCTGCTAGAGGAGAGCTCTCCTCTCTTCTGAGCCTGCAGTGGACCTGCAGGTGTTTGCTGGCTGCTGGAGTGGAGAGACACCAGGTGACACAAAAAGGTCCATCTGGCCTATTCTCCTCCTTTGACAGCAGCCAGAATTTAAGAGTGTTTTATAACTGGCTCTCAGGCAGTATACTTGTTCTGCACTGATGCCCAAAACCCTGCATCCCACCCAGTTCCTCCTCTCTCTGAGCTGCTGCCTGGCACCTGTTGTCCATCAGCCCTGCAGTCTGGGCTGGCTGGGGCAGTCATTTTCCTGTTGGCCCATGCACAGCCTCTGGCATCCTGCAGGCAGGGTGGAGCAGGAGCTGGGCAAGCAGCAGCTACAGCTCTGGCTGTGCCCCTTGCCCCAGCTCTGTCACTCCTGCTTTTGTCTCTGCTGAAGAGCTCTTTGGGCAGAGGCTGCTCCTCACCATGGTGATCCAGTGGTGTGGGAGTGGAGACCTGGGGTTGGGCAGTGCTTCTGGGTACCTCTCTGCATGTTAATGGTGCCCAAAACCTGCTCTGACAGATGAGAGATCTTCATTAAGTGCAGTGGAGTCTGCATGCAAAACGAGCTCGATTGCTGCCCTCGCTGCATGTTCTGCCTAAGTGGTTGTGTTCACAGGTGATGTAATCCATGAAAATGCTGGCAGTGAAGTGCCAGCTTTTAACAGAATAGAGGAAAAAAGGCTTTACTCATATTTTAGGGATGCTGAATGATTTCCTGCACAGCACAAGTAAAGCCATCACATTGATGCCATGTGCAGCTTTCTTACTAAAGTGAAATGAGAGTCAAATGTGAAGGTTCTTCTCTTCTTGTTAAAATGCTGCAAGACAGCTTTGGAAGTAGAAATTTAATTGAAGCTATTAAATTACTATGCATCAGAGACCTTTATTTAATGGACTTACCTGAAGACCTTTAATGAGTTAAACTGTGAAGGATAATAGAAATGGAGAGTGTAACTAACTATTGAGGTTAGAGATGCTTTACTTCAACTCTTAATATGTTAGGCACCTTTTCTAAAAATGTTGGTGTCAATTATTACAAAGCTTTAACCCGTCCTGTGGACTTATGATTACAGTTTTGGTGGATGAACCTCTTATTCAAGCAACTACTTATATTCCTTTGATGGATAATTCTGACTCAGGCACTTTGGAAAAGCGTGAGCCCGTTGAAGTTGTAAAACACAATGTGAATGAGGGCATCCAGAAGAGCAGTGGCAAGAAACTGAAGAATGAAACAGATAAAGGTAAGAAACTGATCATTCAGTCTGTTTCTGGCACAGCCTTCTTGCAAACTCCAACAGGGAAGAGGGGAGGGGGATCCTCTGTGATGTAATGTGAGGAAGGGATTTGAGGGAAACATTTGTGGCCTGCAGGATGCTCTTCTTGTGTGTGCTCGTTTCTGCCTTGTCTTTGGCACTGTGGAAAGGGCTCTGTGCCATCTGAATCCTTTCAGCTGTGACTGGGCTTTTGTGTCCCCAGTGAGCAAAGGGGTGATCACAGACCACACAGATGCAGCAAGGGAGTTCAGAGTGGAGGGTTCAGACATTGCTCACAAGGATGGACTCCAAACCCAGGGTGTTGGCACAAGCTCTTGGAGTCTGCTGGAGGCTGGAAGGACAGCCTGCATGCTCTAGGGCTGTTCATGGAGTTATCTGAGGCTGACTCAGTGCAATACAGTGACCTGAAGCAGATTGTCAGTGGAGAGAGTCTGGCAGTTTCCAGGGAGACTCCAAATTTTCCCTCCAGTGCAGCTGGAATTGGTCGGGACATGAGAACTTCCTTCATAGTCTCCCACAAATGCCTGGAGTGATTAATGAGCATTGTGTTCCACTCTGAAGCTTTAAATAGGCCTCTGACCATCTCAAACTTACTGAGCCATGAGGTGAGACCTCAAATTTGTGAGCAGCCAGAGAGAAGCCAGGCAGCTGAGCAGTGACACCCAGCTCAGGTTTGGGCAGAAGGCTGATTGTTCAGCATTGCCTGGTCACTCACTTCACCCTTTGGAACCTCTCTTTTTTAGGCTTGTCTTTTAAAATGCCCCCTCAAAAGCTTCCTGGCAGCTCTTTAATTGGATTCCCACATTCCTGAGGCTCCTCATGTGCTTCTGGCTCAGTGGCTGCACGTTACTGTCCTGCAGCATCAAAGGCCCTCACGTGCCACCGTCCCTTCTCATTTCCTCTGCACGCTGTGACCTTCTCCATGAACTCCTAATTCTCCTGTGTCAGCTGGGATTTGCCCTCCCGATATAGAAATCTTGCCCTGCTCTAATTGTAAGCTCCTTGGATGCAAGGGCAAGGTCTCTGTGCCTTCAGGGAGCACAGGGCTGGGGCAGGTCCTGGCCCAGCTGTGATCAGTTCCAGGCTCACCGGGCTGTGGTCTCAGGATCTTGGCATATTCCTGGTAACAGCATCACTGGTGATGTCAATGCAGCACTGATGTGAGCTGAAGTGAAGGCTAAGTTGGATTTAGGACTAGGAGAGACTGTGCTAGAATTCCTCAGCAGTCTCTCCTCGTGTTCTGTTCATTCAGTGATTTTATGCTTGATAATTTCTTTTAGGGCATAGTGTCACTGCTGCTTCTTTGTTCTTCGTTTATTTCTCTGACAGATCTTTGGGTTTGATGTGTAACTTGATTTCAGGGGCATGTTTAGCATCTGTGGTGAGAAACCCAGACCTGTCTCCATGATCTATGGGACAATTTCTGACCAAGCATCACTTCTAAGCTTGTGCTCTTTTTAATTCTTCCCATCCCTTCAGATAATTTTGGGCACTGATGAATATTTGGCAGGGATATATGGGGTGCCTTGGTCTTGTGTTCTCATTTCCTGGAGTCAGAGGGCCACCTAATGACCTGTCTGTGAGCAGTCTGTTTGTGAGCAGTGTTTTTTGTTAGAGAATAGTTCAGTTGAATTGTCTTTCCTTGTGTGTGTCTTTAAACACTTGGTCAGCCATTAAGAGGGATCTTACTGATTTATCTTCCTACTGCTGAACTCTTCTTGCAGCAGTTCCCTCAATCTAAATTTGGAAGTTAATATTTTTGTCTTCCATATATTGTAATCAAAAATGTGCCAGTTTTTAAATTAATTAACTTGTCATGTGCATATTGCTTGTGCAGCCAGGCTGTCCTCCAAATTGAGAGCTCAGTTTAAATTACTGTCATGATGCACTGGAAAGGACTCTTCAATTTCTCACATTTATGCTATTTTTCTCCTCCAAAAATCTGTGTTATGCTTTGTCTTCTTGTTAGCAACACTATAAACGTTACCAACTGTGCAAACAAAGTGGTGGGATTTTCTCTTTTCCCAAAACTATCAGCTGGCAGATTGTTATCGGGTTTAAATTGGAGAGATGTTGTTTTTTGCTGAATGTTCATGACCTCTTGCTTCTTGGCATTTCAGACTGGAATTAAACATAATGCATAATGATACCCCATCACATGCTGTTTCAAGGCAAAATAAATAATTCCATATGGAGTCCAAAGTAAATAAATCCTCCCTTCTGTGTTGCAGAGAATGCTGAAGTAAAATTCAAGGATTTTGTAACATCCATGAAGAACATGATCTTCTCTGAAGACGAGGCCCGTTGTGTAGTGGAGGTGTTAAAGGAAAAATCTGGTGCAATTCATGATTTCTTGCAAAAGGTGAATGACTGTGGAGTGTGGGGGGAAGACAAAACTTATTAAACAAGCAGAAATTGGAAGAGGTGCTGTCGGAGCAGCTCTGTCAGCGTTCTGTTGTGGTCTGGACAGTCTGTCTTTGGAAGACTCTCTCCTCTCCAGCTGCTCTGTGCTTGCCTTGCATGCAGGAACGAGCTGTCAGATGCCTTTGTGCTGCCATCTGCCATGCCAGGGGTGGCTCTGGCCACTTGGGAAGAGCAGCCATGGCCATGGAGAACAAGGAATAAAGCAGGAATGCTGCTGCTGACTCGTGTGTGTTGCACAGGGAAGGATGGCCAGTGACTTTTGAAAGTGATCTTTCCCAAATGTGTAAATAGGATAAAACTATGGGAAGAATTCAGAACAAGCCTCTGTGGCTGTGCACTTGATCAGCTAATTCTGTGTTTGGCAAGTCTATACAATGTAGTTTGACTTCTTTGGATATTTTTCATAGGATTGTAGGGCAGTTCAGGTTTGCAAGGGACCTCAAGGAGTTTGGAGTCCAGCCTCCTACCTGAAGCAGGACCAGCTCTGAGGTCAGCCCCAGAGCTGCTCAGGGCTTTATCCAGTCTGGATATCTTGAAACCTTCAGGGAATGGGTCTGCAAAACCCCTCTGGACAGCCTGTGCCAGTGCTTGGCAATTCTTTTTAATTCTTGTACTCAAGACAGAAGAGAATGGTGTCCACCAGCATCTTATCAATGCAGAATCACACAATCCTTGGAGTTGGAAGGGAGCTCTGGAAGCCATCCAATCCAAGCCCCTGGCCAAGGCAGGGTCACCTGGAGCAGGTGACACAGGAATAATGTGTGCAGGTGGATTTGGAATGTCTCCAGAGAGGGTAACTCCACCCCTTCCCTGGGCAGCTGTTCCAGGTCTCTGCCATCCTCCAGGGAAAGCAGCTCTTGTGTTTCAGTTTGTGGCCATTGCTCCTCATCCTGTTGCTGGGCACACACCTGCTCCTCCCTGCCATGACTCACTGTGGGTGTCACTTGGTGCTTGTCACATCCCGTGTGTCACACTTGGCCTCTTGCAATCCTGTGTTCCTCTGCAGACACGGTACCAGGGCAGAAATGCAGAACTGGCCTGTGTCAGTCCAGTTAATGCAATATATCAGCATAACAACACAATTTGGACAAGGGAGGGGCTTCAGGAGGCTGTGCAGTGCAGCTGCCTGCTCAGAACAGGTCCAGCACTGAATTCTGAGCAAGTTGCTCAGGGGTTTGTCCAGTTGCATCTTGAAAACCTCCAAGGACAAGACCCAGTAGTGCTACCCTTGGAATGGTGTTGCCTGTTTGAGCAGCCACTCTGCTTGCTGTGGTTTTTTTTCTTTCTTTTAAAGGAAGGTTTGGTGTTAAAGCAGAACCTTTAGGATGAAAATGAGTTCCTGGGTTTGTATACAACAAAAAAAAGTAGGTTTCTGTAGGTGGAAGTGTGAATTTTGTTCTCTCTGTAGCTCATGCAAGTCACTGACAGTGTGTTTGTACTGCAGGTGTGCACATTACCACTAAAGGAGAATTTCCAAACAAATTCAGGGTCCATTTATGGGACTGGCACTTCTTTCCTTCTTCAGTTATCAGACTTCAATGAGGGAAGTCTGAGTAGTCCAACCTCCTCTTCAAAGCAGCACCAATTCTGAGGTCAGCACAGGCTGCTCAGGACTTTATCCAGTCTGGGCTTGAAACCTTCAAGAGCTGAGACTGCACAACCACTCTGGGCACCCATCACACTTCACTGAGTCCAATCTGAGCACAAACACGTAGAATTTGTGCTCTTTATTACATTTATTTCATTTGTAGAACTAGTATGCAAGTAGCAGGACCATGGGGGTTGTTCCTCTAGGTCTATTCCCTGGAGTATCTCTGAAACTTTGTGTCAGTGTGCCAGCAGAAATGTAATTACATCAGCTGGAGGCTCCCCTGGGAAGTGGAAGGAGACACCAGATCAGTGTTTTCTTTTCCCTTTGTGGTGAGATATTTCAAGCAATTACAGTTGTTGGATTATACCTGCTCTGAGCATGCACCAGCTGATCTTGGAAGTCCTTCCAACCACAGCTATTGACTGATTCAGCATCTCTGCATCTTTTCCCATTATTTCTCTTAATGGCTGTTCTTTATATTCCCCACTGCCACCACAGCAGCTCTCTTCCAATGGGAAGCACCTTAAGAGCCCATTTACTCTCTTAATTGGTTTCCATGCTTTGAAAATGCATTTCTTTGCCTGGTGAAATGGGATCCATTAGTGGCAGGGCTGGATACCGGGTGGTGCCACGTGCGCCGTGCAGATGGAAAATTTGGGAGCAGGAGGGGGGTGTTTCCTTCTCTCAGGCTTGCTCTGCTGCCTTTTAGTGTGCTGTGCCACTACTTGTGGTTATTTTTATGTCATCCTGCTGCAGGCCAGCAAGGCTGAGACAGCTGCAGCTCTGCACCAGCTCCAGGACAAGGAGAAGATGCTTGCGGCGATGAAGGAGGAGGCAGCTGTTGCAAAGGAGCAATGCAAGCAGCTCTCCCAGGTAAATATTGAGGTGTTCTTGGGTGTAGAGAGGGGCAGAGGTTTGTAGGACTAGCAGCCAGCAAATGCTGGTTTAGTGAGTTTAATGTAAGCCAAAAGGTGGAATATTTTTACTGAAAAAGTTTACCAAGACACTGTGTTTGGTTTTACAATGTATTTATGCAGTTACTTTCCAGTAGTTTTTCCAGGGAGTTAATTTACTGAGACTTGTAAGCTGAGCCTGGTTTACTTTTCAAATGGTTACTTTTAAAGCACTCCCTTCACTGCTGTAAGACTGTTCTGTGGATGCAAATATTAAATGTCTTTCCTGCAGTGGAGTTTTAATTTGATCCATATTGTAGCACTCACGTGCCTGTGTGCTTCTAGGCACAACCATCCTTGGTTTTCTTCAAGAAGGAAGATAAAGTGCAGACTGCTTGCTTAGCCCCTGTAGGTCCAGCTCTGATTGCTTTGGACTTGGATGCTGATGCATCACTGTCAAAACCAGTTTATGAAAATTTACCTTTTTATGAAGGTTTCAGAGGAAAACAGTTACGGTAGACCAACTAATGAGGCAGATACAGATTGAATTTTGGAGTCTTGGGAGAAAGATTTGTGTGTTTTGGCTGGTCTGGAAGCACATGAGCATTAGACTTGGGAAGGCCACATTGTGGGACATAATTTGGGCACAGAAAGCTGGGTGGCCAAAGGTTGGGAGAAGAGAGGCCAGAGGATGGAGGAGTTGGGAGCCTTGGGAAATGAGAAGGGAAGAAGAAAATGAATATTTTGAAATGAAGTGTGAGTTCCTGGCAGGGCACAGGTGTTTACAAGTGGGATCAAGAGCTTTGGGATAGTCAGTGTGTAACTATACAGAGAAGGGGCTCATGATGTGTTTGGAGGGAAAAAAGAAACTGCCTCAGGACTGCAGAATCAAATTGGAAAGAGGGATGTGCTGCTAAAGGAGCAGAGGGAATGGATGAAGGAATCTGAGTGTGAGAAATGCAGATGTGGTTGGGGAAAAGAACATCTGCAAAGTGGTGTTTGTAAAGGAGAGGCAGGAGCTGTAGTGAGGTAGGAGTCAGCAGGGGGGTTTTCCCATGTGGATTGGGGAAGGGAAAAGCTAGGAGAAAATGGATAAAAGCAAAGTTGCTGCATTGCTGAAGTATTAGGATAAACAAGGGATAAAGCTCAGCTTGACTGATAAAAGCTCTTATCTTCCAGTTCATGTGTTTCTCTGAAAACACTGTCAAAAGCTAAAGGTACTTTAAGGTGCAGAACAATTCCTGCAGGGATCTTGATCAAGATAATACCTGGAGGGGATAAATGAGAGCAAGAGCTGAGTACCTCAAGACTCAGAGGTATTTGGCAAAACACAAACTGAGAAGTTAATCTTCCCAGGATCTCTGGTTCTGATGGGGTAGCTGAGTTACTGAGAGCTACAACTGAATGGTGGGATTGGTGTAGGATAGAGGAGGCTGTAGTGTGTCCTGGTGCCTTTCTTTTAATTGCATCTTAGTTAAAAAAAAACACAGAGAAAGATTTGTTTCAAGCTGTCTGTATGTATTGTATTTGTAAGAAGTGGCTTAAAACTTGTTTCATCTACAAGACAGCATAGCTTTTATTTAAACTAAAAGGTAAAAAAAAAGTATAATTACTTCAAAGAGATGGAGGGTATTCAGGCTAATAATTTAGAGCACTTCAGTTGTGTCAGGGCTCCCTGGCAGTGTTAGGAGCTGTGTGGCTGGAAACACCTGAAGCTCGGGTGGTACAAATTCCTATTTGTATGTTGGGAGCTGCTGAAAGCTGCACTTAATGTTTTTGCTTACTACAGCAAGTGCATTTATATTGCAGAGGAGCAGCTCTTTGGATTTCTCAGGTGTCTGGGTTGAATTACTGGCTAATAAAAGATTAAAAAGCACTGTGTATTTTCATCTGAAAGCTATAATATGGCATCATGCTGGTAGGATTCAGGGCTTCTCTGGCCTTTGTAGTGCACTAATAACCCATCCCCTGTGGCAAAGCTGTTGGCTTTACAGCCTGCTACAAAGCAATTATTTTGCACTAAAGTGTTCTATTTTGCCATGGCGCTTTACCTGTGTTCTTCCATTTTGCTAAACCTGGGATGAAAATCTGAGCTTTATCCTCTGTCATATCAGTGGTTTTAGTTGTTAGCACTCTGATAGGAATAAGACTCCCATCTCTTCTGAGACAACACAAGATCATTGTTTAAATTGGCAAGCTTTTTAATAAATGTGAGATTTATGATGATACAGGAATTGATGATACAGGATCAGCATGAGGTTTTGAAAGTTTGGTCTGATTCTGGAAATTCGCTGAACGAAGATTTGACGCTGACTTCTGTTTGATGCACACTTGGCTGTGTTTTTAGTTCTCTTAAAGACTCTCAGCCTTTAGAAAGCAGCAGTGGGTGACTTGTTTCCCTTTTTTCCCTTTTCCTGTCACTCCCCACCCCAGGAGCTGGTTACAGAGAAGGAGAGGAATGGTTTGCTCACGGCCAAGATGCGCGAGCGCATCAACGCGCTGGAGAAGGAGCACGGCACCTTCCAGAGCAAAATCCACGTCAGCTACCAAGAGTCTCAGCAGATGAAGATCAAGGTAAATGCTTGTCCAAAACTGCTGGATGTTCATGCACAAGCAGATGAGTGCTGGGAAATGACCACAAAACTTTGTGGCAGCTTCCTGATTTGAAAGAAAGGCAGGGAGTTCTCACAGGTGACTTTTGTGGTGTGTAAAGGCCAGTGCTGGCCAGGCAGCTGGTCCCTGATCTAGTTACTTTTCCTTCCTGGTGTTCTGCTGAATTGTTATTCAATTAAAGTGTGAAGTCTAATTGAAATACTCAGCTTAAGGGAGCCACTAATGCTGATGATCATTTAGCAGCAGATAAATGTCTCTGAGATTACAGTACAGAGTGACAACATAGCATAATACACATGAAATATCATTGCCTGAGGGAGGGCTTTGCTGGAAATATTTGAAGAGCAGCCACTTGTATTTTTTTAAGACTCTTGTTACTTTGTATTGTAGTTGCTTTATGGAGTGACCTTGGAAAGGTTTGTTTCATCAGATTAAAAAGTTTAACTTAGAATTTTCTAAGGAAAATGGCCCATCTTATGCTTAGATTTGATTCTGGTTGTTCTTTCCTGCGTGGATGTCACAGCATGAAGCCCAACATGTGAACTTCCCAACTTCAAAATTGTATTTTCTGTCTTGGCCCTTTGGGGAATAACATCTCTGCAGTTTTGGAGCAGAGGAAACCTCCTTGGAACCTGTGTAGATTAACTGGACAAGGAGAGGGTCTTGCTGCTGGCTGAGGAAGGGGGAAGGAGATCTGGGCACACCTGGGGAGACTTCAGCAAGTGCTGCTGTCCCAGGCTGAGCTGGAGAAAGCAAATACAGAAGATCCAGTTTGGTCCTGCTCCCTCTGCTGATGTGCTGCAGCATGGCAGAGGAACTGAAAAAGGTCACAGCTTCCAGATGAATGGGGTTTGCTTCTCTTGGGATCTTGTTGGCATTAAAAAACAAAACAGGCAAGGAAAAGAACCCCCCAATAAATGTCCAAGGCTCAGCTTGTCATGTTTGTTGGGGCAGAACTGGAGGTGGCTGCCCTACAAGGGACTGCTCCCTGCTGCTGTGGTTGTTACACAAACACATTTATTTGGATTTTCCAATGTGAGAAATGCTCACTGATGAATCAGCCACTTGGTGAAGCTGGGTTTTGGAATGGTGTCAGCCATATCTACAGACTGGCACTGATAAAGGAAGAGTGTTGTGTGTGCTTGAGGATTTTCAGAGCAGACTTTTGGGCTCCAAGACCAGCTCTGCTGTGTCTGCATATGCACAGTCCATTTTTCCTTTGAAACCTGTGTTTTGATTTTGTTCACACTATTCTGAATTGTTATTAGGGTTTCTTTCTGCCTCAGTTTGGAACCTTTGCTGAAAGTCAGAATATTAGATGAGGACTAGCCTTTTGCAGTTTGCCTGCTATAATCTTTGTTATTTGTTGCTTTGTTATTTGTTTGCTTTTTCCTGGTTTGCTGAAAGGAACAGCAAATGAGGATTATCTAATGATAATTCACACCAGATTTGTTTTATTTCCCTTTGGAAAAGTAATATATTGGTATCCAGTTATTGATAGATATCCCAGGTTATGTAGCTGAGTAATTGGTATTCTGAATAACATTTACATAGTCTTTTAAACAATAAAAAAGGTTGCCTTGATAAATAGGTTGATGCACTGATATAAAAGTGCTTTGATTTGAGCATGAGGGTCTCAGCAGCACAGTTTAATTTAAGAATTGGTGTGTGAGGAAGGAACAAAGCTCCCCCTCTCCCAAAAAAATCCACTTAGTTTTATTTACTCAAACTATTGTGATAGCTTACCTACTTCTACAAGCTTTTTTTTGGTTTTGTTTTTATTGCTCCTTAGCTTAATCTTTTATGGAATTGATCTTTCTTTCTTTCCCCATCAGTTCCAGCAGCTCCGTGAGCAGATGGAGGCAGAAATAAGCCACCTGAAGCAGGAAAATGGTATCCTGAGAGATGCTGTCAGCACTTCCACCAATCAAATGGAGAGCAAGTATGTTGGCAGCTATTTGGAGCTCTGTGTGTTTTTGAGCCTCCCCTGAAGAGTTGTTCTGGCTTCTGCTTCTTTTGTTTCCAAGTCCTTGGCTCTCTCTGAACTAGTGGTTAAGCTGGGAACACAGCTATTTTGGGCTGGACAGGTAGCTGGTGGTGTTTGCATTGAGCCAGGGCTTTCAGAGCAAGTAATTACCTTTTTTTTTTTTTCAACTTAAAGCCCCAGCACCACAGTCTAAAATCTCAGGCTTCAAGAGGAAGAAGTGCAGCAGTGCTCAGGCACCCCTGGTGTTTTTGGCAGGCTGTGTATCTTTCCCCTGGGGCTTTAGGAGAGGTGCTGGTTGTGGCCTCTTGGGAGAACTAAATTTAAAATATCAATACTCTGCAGTTACTGATACTGCTGGGGTGGCACTTGGATTTATCTGCTGGTGGTGCAAATGTTTGGAGAAACAAAAATTGTCTTTTGTGAGTTATGACTTGGGCTGCCCCTGAGCTGGCAGGGAGGATTTTGTGCCTTGTGCAGGTGAAAGCTGAGCACCCTGGTAAAGGTGTGTAGAAGACAAAACTGACACAATATCCTCTCTCAGATATTTGTTACTGAATGTCAAGTGCTCAGAGAAGGGTGTGAAACCCTCATTTTAGGTGTCCTGTTCATTTAAATGAAGCATCATTATCTTTCAGACAGTTATCCTGAAAAGGCTTTAATTCAAGCAAACTTGAGATAAAAATGAAATGCTTTTTACTTGCTTAAGCACAAAGGGGAACCTCTTAAAATTCTCCCCTTGGGCTGAGTAAAAGCATCTTCTCTCCCAGCTGAGAAAGTGCATCAGATACCTCCATAAGTTAATAGTCAGGCCAAGGCCAGGAGGCAGCAAGTTTTCTGAAGAAATGTGTGCAGTTTGTAGCCCAGGAGGAGTAGTCCTCAGCAAGCCTGAGATCAATAATCCTGTATGGGAGGAGGAAAAGAATGTGAATTTCGATTCGAGACCTTTCCTTATGCTGTGAGCCTCTTTAGTTTACATCAGCCTGCCCAAATCTTGCCAGGCAGCTTGCAGAGCTCTTCAAGGAGCTGATGCTTGTGGCTCATTGCTGACCTTTTGTCCCTGACCCTGCCTTGTAGCTACTGACATCCTGTGCTGATGACTGCGAGCGATGGTTTTGCTACTGTGGCCAGAGTACCTGACCCTCATCCCTTTCCTATGATAAAACAGCTTTTGGGGGGGGGGGGGAAAAACACCCCAAACCCACCTTGTTACAACTTTTTGGTTGCAAATACAGGAGTTGGTGTTGACATTTGAGTAGCAAACCCCTGTGGGAATGTTTGTTTGCAGGCAGTCGGCCGAGCTGAACAAGCTGCGCCAGGACTACGCGAGGCTGATGAACGAGCTGGGGGAGAAGAGCAGCAAACTGCAGCAAGAGGAGCTCCAGAAGAAGAATGCAGAGCAGGCAGTGGCTCAGCTGAAGGTGCCTGGGGTTTTCTCTGCCTGTCAGGTTGTGCTCAGGGTTTTATCTGAGCCGGGACGTGAGGCGTGTGGGAATTGCTTGAGCTGCTCGTTTCAGATGGGCTCAGGCAGCCTTGGGGTTTGTTTAATGTTTTTATTCAGTGCACTGGGTTTTGAGTGATTACAGACCTCCCTGTGAAGTGAAACTTACCTTCCAGGTAAATATCTTTTCAACATCACCAGTTAAGCTTTTTATTTTGCTTTCTGTGAGAGTACAATTCCAACAGCAGTTGATACTTCAGAGCCGTTCATCCAGATGGCACTGTCCTTGTGTGGCTTTTAGTTGAAGCTACATGCTTTTGCTGAAATGTGTGCTTAATTTTTAAAACAAATACACTTTTTAAACAGTTAAAATGTAAATGGACAAGCTTCTGGATGAATCTCTTTCTGTTTCTTGGGAAGAAAAAGTCTTTTGCTTTTTTTTTTTCTTAAGAAGAGGAGGTGTTTTTCCTTGATTCTGGATGAATCTCTGTTTCTTTAAAAGAAAAAGTCTTTTGCTTTTTTTTTTTTAAGAAGAGAAAGTGTTTTCAGGTGAGAATGTCAATCCAGAGCTCATGATTTCTTTAATATTTGCAATTAAATCTTACATACCAGAAGTTCTCCCTGCCTTTTGCCCTGGCAGGTGGAGAATTGGTGTCTAGAGCTGATACGTTTTAATTACTAAATGCAGATTTATGTGATGCTTGGCTGGTCTGGCTTCTGGTGTTAATTCTGAACTGTCAGGGCAAAGATGCTACATTTTAATATTACAGAAGCCATTCTGTTAAGAGCCTATAATGAAATCCTGTTCACAATTTGCTTTTCAAATTAATAGGCTAAACTAGTCTAGGAGGAGGATTACAGTGCACTCTGTCTCTCTGATGTGCCCTAATGGAAACAAGAAACAATTTCTCTTCATTGCCATATGTTTTGGGAATAGCACTGAGGAGATGCACTCTGAATGTTTCAAAAATAAATTAAAGGTTAGACTTCTTTTCATCAACTCTTTCTTCCATGTGAAGGTCCAGCAGCAGGAAGCAGAGAGAAGATGGGAAGAAATCCAGGCTTATCTCAGGAAAAGAACAGCAGAACATGAAGCAGCACAACAAGGCATGTATCCCAGAATTCCCAAATAATGCTTACTGCATTGAGCTGGCTGTTCCCATTTGTGAAAACACAGGGCATTATTGAGTAAATGTCTTAAATAAAGCTCAGGTGAAGTTTGCCCTGCTTCAGCACCCCTGGGGAAAGTGTTTTGGGATCTCAGGTAGTCTGAATGCTGATGGGGGGACCTTGTTGGAGTGAGGCTTTGAATCAGCTTCCCTGTTGACAGTGAAAATGATTTCCCCCAAAGTTAAATATTGACTTCTGAATTTAAATCCTGACATTTCTGCTGCAGATGTGCAGAATAAGCTTGTGGCCAAAGACAATGAAATCCAGAGCTTGCACAGTAAACTTACTGATACAATGGTGTCAAAACAGCAGCTGGAGCAGAGGATGCTGCAGTTATTGGAGGCTGAGCAAAAGAGAGCTACTGAGGAGGACTCCATGCAAATGCAGGTGCAGGTAGTACTGCTCAAGTGTTTTAAGGGTTTGGGGTTCTTCCTTTCACTTTGTGTCCATGGAAACACAGAATTATCCCTGAAATGCTGCTTTAGTAAAGCTTTCCCACTGAATAAAGGATGAAAAAAAACCCCTTGCTTATGAAGTGAGACCTTGTGTGTGGTGCTTTGAGGAAGTGTGGGGCCACCTCACACCTTGAGAAGCACTTGGGGTAAGTCAGGAAAAGGTGCTGACCCCATTTCCCAAGCTGTGAAATGATCCATGGCGTGGGGAACACCCTGGGAGAGCAGCCAGGAACCTTTGATGTTTGTGTGATCTCCCTGCTCCTGGCATCAGGTGGTGAGAGGCAGCAGTGTGGACATAACTCTTGAGGGCTTCAGGGAAACCAAGTGGATTATGGTGGAGTAGGGAATATTTTTTCCTTGATACAGAACAGGTTCTGGTGCTTCCACTTCCAACTGGTTGGTTGTAGTGGGGAAAAAAAAAAAAAAAACAACAAACCAGCATCTTTTGTAAAGTGTCTGACATGTAAATGCTGAACTGTTCTTACTAACATAATCATGGCTAAAAGCTAATCCTAGCAAAAGTCGTGTAGCTGCAGATCTCAGCCTGCTTTTCTTTCTGTGCTCTCTTACAAGGAGCTGATAGAGCAGAATGATGCTTTGAATGCTCAGCTTCAGAAGTTTCATTCACAAATGGCAGCCCAGGTACAGCATGTTCTCAGACTTCTCTTTTGTAGTCATGACTTGTGAACTTTCATTAAAAGTAAGACTGTTCTGTAGCTGGGTAGGAGATGTAATGCTGAAAGCAGAAACTTGTTAGCATCCTCTTTTCTAATGTTCCTTCAACTGTTTTAAAACTTTAAGCTTCTTTTTTTTGGGGGGAGGAAATCCACTTATTTCCTCCCATAGTGGCTTTCATTTATAACTGAAGGTTATAGTACCTTTTTCAATGTTTTTTTTTTCCTTTAGCTTTGCATGTCTACAATTCTGTCTTGTGGTTCTTTTGGTCTTTCTGCAGTCCTCCTGTGAACCACCTGACTGTGCTTTTTCCCTTGTGGTAGCTCCTGTATCAAGCTGTCTGTTCATTTTAGTGCTGATTTCTGTGCAGAAGCAAAAAAACAAAAAAAAACAAACAAAAAATCACCCCAAAACCCCACCAAACCTGCACAATGCCTTTCTTAGTTATTTTAATCTTTAAAATTTTGGTTTGATTAGTTTATTTGAGACATCATTTCTGTTGTAAACACTGTGTAAAGCCTCAGGATCACTGGAGTTGCCTCCATGTAGAGGAAGGTCACAGAAATCAGCTCAGAAAGGCTTTGGGGGCACAAGTGGAGGCTGTTCTTCTGCAGTTGGGTGCTGCCTTCTTTTAATCACAGATGTGCTTGATGGAATTTGATGGAATTCAACATCAGGCTGAAAATCTGGCTTTGCTTAAAGTGCTTTAACCCACTGGGTGGGGAGAGTCGTGAGGGAAGAGCCACTCTAGATTTACAGCATCTTCATGGCCTGCTCCTCTCATCCCTTTAAGGGCTTCAGGAATAAATTCCTGGGGAAATTTTACATTTTAGCTCTGAGTCACACAGGGAATTTTTACTTTTTAGCTCTGAGTTACACAGGGAGGGTGCTGGAGGTGTGTGCTTTCCCCAGGTAACCTCAACTGGCCATGAAAATTCAGGGATGTTTTTCCACCATGGCCAGTGGGTGTGAAAATAACACTTTGGAGAAGTGAGCTGGGGCTGTATCTCTGCTCTGGATATCAGGGGTGATGAAATTCCTTTAGTTATTAAGAGGGACTGGAATTGTGAACATGGAAATTCTGTCACAGTCTGCAGAGGTCCCTTGAGGCCTTCAAAACCAGTGTGGTGGGTCTCTCTTGCCCTGCTGTGTGTGACAGCCAAGGGACAGGCTTTTTCCAGAGGGGAAAAATGCCACTTGCTGATTTTTGTGGTGCTGTTTCTGTTCACAACACAACTCCTGATGCACTATGCAGGGTTTCCTTATTTATTTATTTATTTATTTTAAAAAAAATTTGAGTGGTTTGTCAGCAGAATGTTCCATAAAGCACTTGGCTCCTGGGAGGGAAGTGCTGGAGAGCCTCATGGCTTGTTTGAATCTAGTGAAGGGCAAATAAGAGGGGTCTTTTTTCCCTTCATGTTACATCAGGCCAGAGGGGAAGGGACATTGCTGTGTGCTGGTATTCCTTCAATGTTCCTTAGCCAGGAAATAGTTGGAAGCATCCTGTGCCAGTTTAAAATAACCAGACAAATGCTATTCCTGGCTCAGTGGAGATGAGGATTCTTTGACTTGCTTTACTTCCAGTTATTTGTTTTTATTTATTTATTTTTTTTTCCTCCTGCAGACCTCAGCTTCAGTCCTGGCAGAAGAACTTCACAAAGTGTGAGCATCAGTTTCCTCTGGGATTTGGGAGGTGTTGCTGCCTTTCGGTGCTGCCACCTTCCCTCCCCTCATGTTTGGGAGGGACTGGTGAAGGAAATGTTGCTGCCTGTGCTTTTAACTCCTCATCAGATCAACTTGGGAGCTGGGAAACCTCTTCCTACAGATTTCCCTTCCCTGTCTGGCCTCAGGTTTGGGGTCTGCTGTGAGCTGCAGAGAAAGCAGCACCTCCTGTGTTGTTTATCCCTGTCTGTGTGCAGGGTCAGTGCAGCATGCAGGAATGTGCGTGACCATGGGAGTTGTTGTTATTTGGGCTGTGCCAGGAGGTTTCTCCCTCTGGGAGATGGGCTGGCAGTTGTGTTTCAGAGCTAGGGAATGTCTCATAAATCTCTTTGGCAAGCAGACAGCATTTAAAATGGAAAAGATTTTGGACCCAACGTGTACAGTCAGCAGGATTTGGAATGGGAGCTGGACTAAAGGGCCAAAGGTGTATTTTGGGTTTAGCCTGATGCTTCCTGCACCTCTTCCATCCACATCTTCTGTGCTGATCTGTCACTGTTTCCCCCTTGTGCAGGATTGCAGAGAAGGACAAACAGATAAAGCAGATGGAGGACTCATTAGGCAATGAACGTGCCAACTTAACCAGCAAGGAGGAAGAGCTCAAGGTATAATAAAAGCCTGTGCAAATGCCAGTTGACCCAGTCTTTGTGTCTAGAAAGAGCCTTTTCAGCCACAGGTCTGCTCTTCCAGGCAAGGCCAATGCTAGATGCTGAGGAAAGCTGTTGATAAGGAAACTTGAGGATTGTCCTTCAGGAAACCCCTGAAATTTCACCCTGGAGAGTAAAAGACTATCTGTGTATGAACTGCAAATACATTTCTTTTTTTTCCTTCCTTCAGGTCTTACAGAATATGAACCTCTCCCTGAAATCAGAAGTACAGAAGTTACAGGCTCTGACAAATGAACAGGTAAAGTTTTGATTTTCCTCCCTTCCCAGGGCCCATTCTGTCATAAATGCAAATGCAGATCTGTTGGCTTTAAGCAAGCTCTGCTTAAGCACATTAATGGTGTGAGGCTTCCGGATTGGACTAATACCTGATTCCCTGAAGTTCTTAGAGCTGGAGTGAGGCCTAATTCATCCCCCTCCTTCACCAGCAAAGTCTTGTACTTGGATATCCAAGTTACTGCAGCATTTTGCTTGGTTGGTTCAGATTTTCAGGCACTCAGAGTGCAAGAGGCACACTTCACCAGCTCTCTGTGAATATGGAGGCCTGGCATTTGCATACAAGATTCATAAACATCCCCCCCCAAAAACCTCCAAAGCCCACAGATCTCCTTGCCTCACCACAGAGATGTTTCTAGAGCCTGACAAAATGCTGTCCCTGTGTTGCTGCTAATGTGGCCTGTTCATTACAGAAGTGGAAATGAAGTGTTTAATTAGAGATAATCCCAGTTGTCAAATGAATCTCTTGGAGATGGTCTAGCCTTTGTATGATTGCATGCTTGCAGATTGGTGTTGTAAAAGTGCATGAAGACAAGCTTACCCCTTTCACTCTTGATTTCAGTCATGTGCTGGGAGGCCAAATGACTTGTTCTAGCTTTTTAATATTGTGGAATGAAAGGTTGATTGAATCATGTGATGTATCCTAAGTCTGTGTTAATCCTCTTTATATCTAGGCTGCTGCTGCACATGAGCTGGAAAGGATGCAGAAAAGGTAAATAGCTCTGGGATTTGATAAACAATGTTTATCAGTCTTTTTATGTTCTTTTCAGTGATGCTTTTTGTAAGACTTGGGTGGGGGAACGTGTTTAACTGTTCTGTTGTGTCTCAGCATTCACATAAAAGATGACAAAATAAGAAGTCTTGAAGATCAGCTTCGAGAAGAACTCACTCAGATTTCAAACACAAAAGAAGAATTCAAGGTAAGATACAGAACAGGTGTTTTTGTGTTTGTTTTCAGTAAGTTTTCCAGTCTCCAGAGGTTGTGGAGCAACTGTAGAACAGTGAAATAAAACTGACTTTTGGGTGCTAAGGAAAATTCCAGTACTGTGTTTGTAAGGCAGGAGCAATGTGGGATGTCACAGTAGTAGCAGCAGACTGTGCAGCACAGTGAGAGGTGGGATAACACAAGTTAAGTGTAGTGTCTGCAGTTGTGGAGGGAGAGAGAGGGCTTTGAATTCTGCAAGAGGAGGTTGTACAGTAAAAACTGTTGTGATTTCCCTGCATTCCACCTGCAAATGTGCCTTTCAAGGCCTTGGTGCTGTTTTTTGGAGCCTCTGTTGCTTTGATTATCATGCCAAGCCTCTGTTTTCTGTCAGGCAGATGTGAAAATGCCTATTTTAACTCTGCCTCTTTCCATGTTTTCTCAAAAGGCTGCAGCTAAACTGCTGAAGCTTTTGTTCTGCCATCTGGGGTCTGCACAGCAAAGCTGTTTCTGGGTGGTGTGTGCAGAGAGAGCTGCTTAATTCCTCCTTGCCCTCTGCCACCTTGGCCTTTTTTCTTCTGAACTTGGGCTGTTAGAAAGAACCCTGCTTCCCAAGAGAGGTGCTGACTCCATCCCTTTAACTCCTTTAAAGCCTCTGGTGGGTGCTGCTGCTCCTCTGATGTTTCTGGTGTGAGGTCAGTCCCTCTGAACCTCCCACTGTCACCTTGGTGAGTTTGCTAGTGAGGAACAGAGTGAGTGGGCAGTGGCACAGGCAGGATGCTTTTGTAGGAGAAGCCTCTGGAGTCTCCTGGAGCTCTTTGAAGCAGGTAGTAAACTTGATTCTTGTATTAGAGTGACACTTTCAAAGAGGTTTTGATGAGAATCCCTCCTCAAGGCTCTGTAGTTCCTCTGAGCTGTCAGAGGAGAAGAGGGAAGAAGTTTGTTCAATTAATGGAGTAGGAAACAAAGTACAATTTCAGTTGATTTTTGGAATAAAGATGTTTATTCAGTGTGGAAACACTGAACAGTGTGGAAAGGGGAGTGGAAAGAGGTGGCAGGCTGGGGTAAGTGGGCAGATCTCAAATTAGTGACACTCTCAGGGCTTTCAGTGGGGTGGAACATTATAAAATAGCAGGTGAGGTGAAAATGAATGTGAGAAGGAATAGGAGCATCCTTTTAGTGTGGTGGTTTCTGTAGTAACTGTTACAGGAAAAAGGCCTTACAGGTGTTGTGAATGGCTGTGTGCTGTAATCAATTCAGTGCTAAGTAATGGCAAAAATCACCTGCAGGCAGTTCCAGCAGTTCTTGGGAAGTGAACAGAGAACTGAATGCAGATCATCATCATGGTGATGGTGCAGAAATGCACAGTGTGCTCTCAGCATGAATATTATGTGCACTGCTCTCCTCTCTTTGATCCCAAACAGAAACCAGACCAGTGCTGTTCTAAATGCTTCCACCTAAGGAAGTGCTGCTTTTTTTCCCAGGCACATGAAAGAGGGAAAAGCCAGGTTCAAAACAGCAATGCATCTGATCCTCACTGTTCTTTCCCTTCCTGCTTGTGTTTCCCCTGTAAGGCTTTGGGGCTGGAGCACAGAGCACATGTGCCTCTTTTCACTTTTGTAAAGCACCAGGCAAGTCTTGAAAAAGACAAAAAGCAATAACAGAGGAGGCTTTTAAAATACTGTCTGTTAAGAGCTGCTATGACCATGGTATGGAGCAGAAATGCAGGAGGAGAGGCAAAGTCTGTTTGTCCTTCCCAGCCTTCAGTGGGACCAAGTGTTGGAGCTGTGCAAACCTCTCTGCTGCTGGACTGCCAATTCCTTGCTGTGCATTGAGGCAGCTGAAGGGAAACTCAAAAAGGGGATCTTGGACCATTTACTTGGCCAAATGAGTGTTTTGTAAGAGGCAGTTATCAAATCTTGACACGATGCTGATGCTGCTTCAGGAGGAAAATGCATTTTTTTTTCTGAGCTGCTCACATTTGGTACTGTCTGATTCTCTGCCAGGGAATAAAGATGGTAACAGCTGAATTTCTCATGGGAACATAAGGACAATGCTTTTGTCCTTAACACAGAAAAGCAAGACAGAGATGGAAAGGACTCTTTTTAGTCCTGTAGCTTCCAAAGAACTCTCTGTAATGACTTCTGTGCTATTTAATTGCCTGTTTGCCATTATGGAAAAGCTTTTATGGAAAAGCTGTATTTAGGCTCTGCAGTTCTGAACTGATAAAATGCCTCAATTTTCTTCCAGGTTCTGAAGGATCAAAACACAACTCTGCAGGCTGAAGTTCAGAAGCTGCAGACTGTCCTGTCTGAGCAGGTATGGCCAGTGTTTGTGGAGCTTTTATCAAGTATCTTCTGTGCTTTTAATTTCTTCAGTAGTTTTTCTTAACCTGGCTGTTGGCTGAGCTGGTTGATCTCAAAACCTGATGCTTTTTTAGGTATTTTCTCTTTCATGAAGGGTCAAGTAAGGCAGTTGTGACTGTCTTCTAGACCTAATCAAGAGTGTCCAAACAAAATCTGGGTTTTTTTTCCACTCCTGTAGACTCACATAGCTTAACACAAGCAAGAACTTATTTCTGCAACCACTCTGACCCTTGGAAATAGAAAACTCTTTACATTGTAGTGTCTTTTGCCTCCTGTTCTGGATTTTTGCCCATGGCTCACTTGCTGCAGCCAGGCTGGTGCTCACAGGATGCTGCAGGTTCAAAGCTGTGGTGCTGTTCAGCTCCATCTCCTTTGGGATGTTCTCTGGGAGAGCCTGTGTGAACATCCCTGACTTTGCACCGTTGTGGAAATGAGAAAACTTCCTGAAACACTGGGAAAAGACTGGCAGGACAGGAAACTTTCCCTGTACTCCTGCTAGTCAGGAGCTCCCTGTCTGGAACTGCTCCTTTTCCTCTGGTGGAGAACCAGATTTGCAGCCACTGCTGCCCTGGCTCTGGCTGATGTGGTTTCTGTCTGAAAGACTGCAGGTCCTCCTGTCTGAAAGACTGCAGGTGATTTTTCTTGGAAGCTGGTTAATGTTTCCCATCTGGTCTCTCTCTCACAATGTGGTGGTGTTGAGAAATCATAAATGTTCTGCTGAGTGAGCCTCAGGTGGAGCTTGTGGTTCTGATAAAAGCTTAAAAAAGGCAGATTCTTCAGGTACTGAGCTGGCTGCAAGTTCATCAGTGTAAAACCATCAAGGCCTTTGGGCTGGATCTGTTTCTGCCCTGAAAGATTGACTTCTTTCCAACATCAATTTTAGACACATGTGCCATGAGGAATTTGTTTTTCTTTCTGTATTAATGTTGTAACCCAGCTTCTGATTAAGTTGGTGCTTTCCAATTATTTGTTTTTTAAATCCCAAACCATTATTGATCCAATTAATGATGGCCCTATTTTTTTTTCTTTATAGACAAACAAAGACTTGATAGAGCAGATGGAAAAAAGGTAAGAAACTTAGTTTTGAATCAGAGGCTAAAATAAAGATTTTGATGGCAATAAAGTTACTGTTGATAGCTAAACTGCCTTCAAAGTTAAACTCTCTTTTTTTTCTTAATTTTCCCTTTTGCTTTTTTCAGCATGAGAGAGAGGGATGACAAAATCAAGACAGTTGAGGAGCTGCTGGAGGCAGGACTCATCCAGGTGGCTACTAAAGAGGAGGAGCTGAAGGTAAAATCCCTCCTAATATCTTTCGATGGGGAAATAAAGATTAGGTGCTCTTGTGCAAAGTGAATGTTGGAGTGCTCATAGTTCAGTCTGAATTCCTTCTGGATAGGAAAAACACCTTGTGGAGATGAGGTTAAAACCTTTTCTGTAAGATAGACTAAGCATGAGCATCAGTGGGGTAGAGTAAATGCTTCTCTCTGCTTAGTCTAGGGCAGATTTTGCTAGGATGCCCTTTGGAATAATGGGAATATATTTCTAGAGCTGTACATTTGGTTTAATCTCCAACAAATCTCCCTTTAGGAAAGGGTGTTTTGTGAAAACTTGGTATTATAAGACTCCTGGGTTTTTTTGGCTTAGTTGATAATATGAAGGGTTAAGTGGATTATAAACCAGTGACATTTCTGGGATGGTGATAAAGTTATTTCCTTCCTATTTATTTATAAAGAAGGTAGTGATGAGAAGCCTGGAGAGCCAGTACAGAAATCCCTGTCTGTTTTGGGGTGGCTCTTGCTGGAAAGCTGTGTCCACCTGGGCTTAGCCAAGACAATGTTCCCTTTCTTAAGGTGCCTGAATTCCAGGGGCATTGGTGACACCCCTGTGCTGGGGAGGGGTTGGAAACCCTGAGGTTACTGAGCAGCCAAAGCTGTGAGCACATCACAGACTCCTTCAGGCTGAAAAGGCCTCTGAGATCCAGTCCAGCCATTCCCCAGCATTGCCAAGCCCATCACTAAACCACATCCCCAGGTGCCACATCCACATGGCTTTAAAATCCCTCTAGGGCTGGTGGTGTTTTGCAAATTATTTGTTTGAAAAATTATTTTACAATCTTTAATAATGCTGACAGTGATGCTTGTGATTTTTATTCTTGAAGCATCTTTATGTACAAAAGCATCTTTGAATTCTTATGTATTTTGGATGTTATTATTGACTCCAGAGTAGGATCTAGACTGTTAAAGCCCATGGTATGAAATAATTTTTATTTTTATTTGTATTTCCAAAGTTGTGAGAAGCCTGTCAGTGGGAAAATCCCAATATTATGTAAATACATACAAATAAATGGGCTGTCCAAAAGATGGGCTGTAACATGATTGGTTACATTTGTTTTTCTGACCTCTCTGCTCAGTTTCAGCACTCCCACCTTGCTCTATAGCTGAGCTCTTAATTTCCTATGAATTGGTGTCCACTCCAAGTTATCCATGGTGAATAATTACTCTGTTGAATACTTTGGCTCCAACAGCTGCAGAGGGGGGTCTCTTTCAGACTTTCAAAGTCTTTCAATATTCTAAAAGAAATTACTTTTCTGTCAAGCTTAACACTTTTCCCCCCCCCTCCCCCCCACAAATGAGGCTTTCATTATCTTGTGTGTCTCCTTTCAAAGGCCCTGAGAACAGAAAATTCATCTCTGAGAAAAGAACTTCAAAGCCTGCAAATTCAGCAATCGGAGCAGGTAGTACTTTTCATCTAAAACTTTTATTACACCTAAACTAAATCTGAAAGAATCTTGCTGTGGTTGCAAAAGTCAAGGGAAAGAAGGTGGAGGTGCCTTTGAAGGCTGTTGGCAAAGCATCCTGTTTGCTTTCAGCCTTGGTCTGGGAGCTGATGCTTCTGTCAAATATTTCCTTTGCAGAAGTGTCAGAAGCAGGGCAGATGTACAGGATGCAGTCAGTGCTGGCTGGGGGTTGGTTTGAGTTTGCCATGCTCTGAAAGGGATTTGGATCTCCTTTTCCAAAAGCCTGGAGCAGCAGGCATGGCTGGCAGGGCAGCTTGTACTGCCTCAGCTTCATGATGGATGTTGGAGCTTCTCAGTGTCAATCCACACTCTGCAGGTGTCACTTTTCTCCCCCTTCTCCTTGTGTCTGATCAGTGACACTGTCACAGTGTTGTCACTTTTGATGTGCTGATCAGGAGGTGCCTTTCCTTGACATCCAGCTCTGCTTGGACACCTCAGGAGGGCAATTAGTTCCTAGAAAATCACTTATGGAAGAGGGGAGGCACAGTGACCCTGAAGAGATGTACAGTAGTGTCAGCATTAAAGGGTAGCTGATGCAATGTTGGTCCTGAGCCTCACCCTCTCCTGGTAAAGATGGTGTGGGTTTGCTTTTGTTTTCCTGGAACTTGCAGCAAGTTTAGTATTATTGGTTTGCCAGGAACTGGAGACTGACAGCTAATTTTCTCAGGAGCAGCCAGATAAATAAAATCATTAGGCTGCTACATAGTTCATCCAGTGCCAGAGAGCTCCAGCTCTGTCCTCACCCCTCAACGTTCACAGATTGTTTTGCTCTGTTCTGTTTTTCCTAAGATGAAGCTCTGTTTTTAACAGGTTTCCTTCCAGTCACTGGTGGAGGAACTGCAGAAAGTGTAAGTTACTGCACAGATTTAATTTGTTTGTTAATTATCTCTGTCTTTGTTCCACGACTACAAGTGTATTGCTTCCCTGAAATGATTGGCTTTTAACTGGGTGAAGTGTATGTGTGGCAGGAAGCATTTTCATTTTTGAAACACGTCATGGCAGATCAATACCTGCTGAAAATCCAGCTGCTTCTCTGCTAAGCAGTTAATTTCATAAACCTGCCTTTGACTAGGTGAGGAATTGCTCTGATTTGTCAGATAATCGTTTTTGTTCAGTAGGTACTTTAAAAGGAGTGGGGTTGTCCCCTCTGTGTGTATTTTAAGTTGATAAATACTTTGCTGGAATGTCCACTGAAGGCTGATTTTAAGTGTGTGTCATTCTGGGCACTCTTAATATCTTAATTTGCATTTTTTTGACTGTGATAGTATTGATTTAGCATGTGAACTACTGGTTATATAAAGCCAGCTGGTTCTGCACTAGTCCCAGTCTTATTCTTCCTGTTTGTTCTCCTGCCTGGTCCCACTGTGGATCCCCTGAGGCTGGTGATGGGATGGGATGTGATAGCAGAACCAAATTTTGTGTGTTTGCTTGAGTGGCACATTTTTTTCCAGCCAGCTAATGTTGTTTCTCTGCTCTTTTTTTAAGGATCAGCGAGAAGGATGGAAAAATAAAATCAGTGGAAGAACTGCTACAAGCTGAAATCCTCAAAGTAGCAAGCAAGGAGAAGACTGTGCAGGTATCTCTGTGCAATCCCTGCCTTCCTATCTGTGTTGATGCCACGACCACATTTGTTTGTTACTGCCTGGCATTCTACAGTGATCAATTTGTAGCATCCATTTTTTTGTGGCGTTTTTTTGTGTTTCCATTGTCCAACCCTTGTCTTGTTTTGTCATTGAAAAGGCTTTGACACAGGAAATAGAGGCTCTGAAAGAAGAAGTAGGAAATTCCCAGCTTGAGATGGAGAAACAGGTAAAATATTTTAGTGCCAGCAGTGTGAACCAGCCTTGCCTTGGATGTGCTGCTCACTCATTTCTGTTCTGGTGTGTTCTTTTTCACTGGTGAATGTCATTGGGCAAGGAACTTTTTGGTGCTGGAGCTACACTGTTGTTGGCTGTAAAGCCATAGAAATGTAGGATAACTGGTGCTGTCCTTCACAAACCACACACCTCTGGAAGCCTGAGCTTTTTGGACTATTAGTGTGAAATCTGGCAAGAATTGCTATAGTCTAATTGCTATAGTCAATAGCTAATGCATTGCAGCATTAGCTCTGCCTGGGCACTCTGTCCCTGCAGTAAACATGAAACCCTGGGACATCCTTGGGGGCTGGCAATTTGGAATTTTCAAGTGCTGAAGTTACCACTCCTGTTGTTGGCCTTTCTGTGTTGCTGGAGCAATACTACAGGCCCAGATAGTATCTGGTTTCCAGGTAAACACAAGAGTGTTTTTTTTCCCAGTGCCCAAAAAGAGTTCAGTCTTGGCACAGTGAGTTTTCCTTTAGCTATCAGGAATGCAGGGATGGAGGAGTATGGGTTTTTTTGGCATGATTGCTGTCTGGCATCCAAAGCAAGGGAAGCCCACATTTCCTTAGGGAGCCCATTCTGCAGGCAGCTTAATCTGTCGTGCTGTCAGGAAGTTTTGCTTGTTTGTGTGGGTTGTGTTTTTGGTCTGCACTCTTTTCAGTCCCTTTTAGCTACATTCCAACATGTCACCCCCTTCTCAGTGTTAGAGTTTTGTCCTTTTTAGGCAAAGCTTCACAGAATGTGTTTCCGTCTTGGGTTTTTCCTCCAAAGCAAATTTCCAGGAGCTGAGGGAGTTATTTGTGTGTGTTTCCTTCCCTGGAACTGTCAGAGTCCAGAAAAAAAAAAAAAGGCAGTTTAGGTTTGCTGTTTCTGGAATGCACTGTGAGGGATTCTTGTACCTGTGCACCTTTTGGTCTCCTGCAAGCAGAAGAGAGATTTTTGGGAATGCCTAAAATTCCTGCCATGTCGTGGTAGAGGATTGACAGATAACCACTGTCAGGCTTTCACACAGCATTCAGAAGTAACATTCCCACTAAATCTTATGTCTTCAATCCATATTCAAGCCTTAGAATGGGAATTTAAGGGAATGCTGACTTTTCAGAGAGCACCCAAAAAGCTCTTCCTTATGGAAAGGTCTCAATGGCCAGGGATGATCTCTGTGGTTGAAGTTGCAGTTGCCAGTGAGATGATGGTCACAGCCACTCTCTGCTTCTTCCTCTGTGTCTCCTGTGGGCCTGCTTGTTGTTCCCGTTTGCACAGTTTCCTTTGCTGCTCTGGAAGTCACAATTTAAATGTGAGGAATGTCAATAGTTGGAGACACTTGGTGCTTTGTAATTTAAAAGAAGTGCCTTTATGCTTACTGCAGTAAATGGTGCCTATTTTGATAATGTCGGATAGCTTTTCCCTGTGTTTCTTCATAGAGCAATTTTTAGCATTTATGTGCCTTTTCCTTGTGCATTGAACTGAAGTGCTGATTATTTTCTTTAGGTGACAATAACATCACAAGTCAAAGAACTTCAGACTCTGTAAGTGCAGTTGTTAATGTCTGATCTGCCCTGGGCACCCCTTACTGACCCCTTAAATCCAAGTCAGGAGGGAGGGATGTAGGCAAGGCATAGTTGAAAACCTGCTTTGGTAATACCTGAGCTGTAGGGGTGGGGAAATGACCAGTCAGTCCCTTGTATCCCCAGCTGGGGAGGGGCAAGGAAGTATTTTTGGATGAGGAGAGCACACATTTGTGAAACCCCTGCAGTGTGTCAGCACAGAGTTTGCTTTCACCTAATGAGCAGTGCCATTGGTCAAGGGCATCTCCTGCTAACCCAGGCTGAAGGGGAAGTGTTCACACATTGATTTTTAGTAGGTGAATTGTGCTTGTTGTGCCTTTGATCACAGATGCTGCTTTTGTTAGGTGCTGCAAAGCATGGGATGTTTTATTTTCAGGTGGATGAAAGAGCAGGGGGTTTATGCTGTGTGTCTGTGTTCAATGGCACAGGTTGAAGGGGAAGGAAAAACAGATGAAAACCATGGAGGCCTTACTGGAAGAGAAGGAGAAAGAGATTGTTAAGAAAGGAGAATGTCTGCAGGTAAGCTGCTTTGATATTCTGAAGGGAAACAAGTTCTGTTGCAGCATTTCTGGCTGGGCAAAATGAATTCACACTTCTAACCTTGCTTTTTATCTATCCAAAGGGTCAGAAGGATACAATTGCACAATTAACCAGTAAAGTTCAGGAGCTGGAACAACAGAACCTGCAACAACTCCAACAGGTACAGCCTGCAGAGTGGATGTGGTTTTGGAGTGCTGCTTGCTTGGACAGGAAGCTGTTTTTTCTCCTCTACCTCACACAGAGGATTTGCATTGGCTTCATCTTAGAGATGTTTTAAATCCTACTTGACTAAGCTGTTTATAATGCAGAGAGCCCACTGGTTCAGCTGTGTTCATCCAAAACAGGTTTGACATGGATGGCAAGTTCTGGGAGGTTTTAACTGGGGTGATACTGTGCATAAAGAGGAGCTTTGGTGGTCTGAAAGCCTTGGAGCTCACAGACAGTCCCAGCTGTGTCCCAGCCACCTCCTTGCCAGGCTGAAGCAGCATCTCTGCAGGGCTCTTGTCATGCAGGAGCTTTGGATGTAACTGAACATAGCAGCACCTCTTGAAGTGGTCAGGCTGTGCTGTGATTCCTTCCTGCCTTGCCCTGGGGCTGGAATATTTTGGCTTTTCATTTCCTGCACTGGACTTGGGGACAGACAACTGGACAGCCTCGAAGCCAGGTGTTACTTAATGGAAGATTTTTTGCAGTGAGGTGATATTCTGGCTCAGTTTGGATTTTTGTTGATAGTAAAAGGAAGAGGCTGAGCTGAACTTTTCTTTTGGGTGGCTGTCTAGACACAGGCATTTATCCCAGGGGAAGGATGGAATGGAGAGCAATTGGCTGGTGTGAAGCTTGGGATGCTTGGTGTAAGCTCTGTTTCTGAAATCCATTATGTGTTTAGCTGTTCTTGGAGCAATGCCTGATGCAAAATTCCTGGTATTTCTTTGGCAAGTGTCTTGGCAAGCTGTGTGTTGCCCCTTCTCATGCAAAGAGCTGCTGTTAATTTGAAAAATTAACTGTGCCATCAAAATGAGACCGGGAATTACTTTTTCAGGTACCTGCTACATCTCAAGTCCAGGACGTGGAGAACCTGTGAGTATGCAGAGTAGCAGTTCCTCAAGTGCCTGCTGGGAATATGCACTGAGTTTATCTTCAGCTGGAATGTTTGAATTGGTGGCAGGAATTCCATGGGCTTTGCTAAAATAAGCTGTTAGTGCTGGCGGCTGGAGAGCGGCACTGGCGTCCCTGCCCTGAGCTGTGCTGCTCCCACACTGGGAATGTGCACCCAGGGCTCTATTAACCAGTGGAACTGCTGCTGCTTCTCATGTCTAGTGCTAATTTCTCCTTCTGTTCAGCCTGTTTAAGGGTTGCAGTGCCTGTGGCTCAGTCGGTAGCAGCAGCGAACAGATCCGGTTTGTGCCATTTTCAGGCTGAGATGCAATAGCCAATTCTCCAGCTCCTGTTTGATGAAGAAATGCTGCCAGGCTTTTCCTCTGTTTTGACTCTGCTTTGTCTGGCTGCTCCAAGTCAGAGGAAGGTTGTGTGAGGCTGCCAGAAAGGGCTCTGTCTTCAAAGCAGCTCCTGTGACGTGCTGCTCTCCCAAGCAGAGCTCTGGTACAGCCCGTGTGTGGCACCTGAGGCAGCCTCAAAATACATAATGTATTTAACTTCTGCTGCACAAACTGGCCCAGTTTGAGTGTCTGTCCCTTTTTAGCATAAATTCTTAATTTTTTTTTTCCATACTTGAACCCTTTCTCCTTACTTTCTAAACCATCTTTGCAGGTTGAAAGGGGAAGAAGAACTGAAGAAGTTGAAAGCAATGGTGGAAGAAAAAGAGAGAGAAATTGCAAACCAAGTAAAACAGTTACAGGTAAAGTTTTGAAAGAAACACCTTCTGTTGAGGAGTGTGTATATTGTGAGTGTATATCTTTATTTATACATGAGTATGTATTGTCTTTTTTCTTTCTACAGGATGTGCAAAAAGAAAATGAATCTTTCAAAGCTCAAATACAGGAATTAAAGCAGGAGAACTGCAAACAGGTACAGCTTCCAATTGCAATGTTCCTGAGTGAAGTCAAAAGTGGGTGGTGGTAGCTTGCATGGATGACATAGAAAACCAGGAGCTGTATTGCCCATGCAAATCCAGGGACACCTTTGGGGTTGGGTTGCACTGAGCCAGCTGTTCTGGCTGTGGCATATCTGTTCCTACTTTCTTTTATCACATGGATTTGCAGCCTTGTGCTCTTTCTTCTGCCTGCTGTGTTCCTGGCCAGGGGAGGCTGCACAGGATTCCCTGCAAGGCCCAGAGTGCAGCTTTCTGCTGCTGTAGCAGTGCCTGGTTAACAAGGCAGATCCTGGTCTTTGCTGCTGCTCTGCTCCTAACACATCTCTGATCTCTTTGTAGGCATCTCTGGCTGTCCAAAGTGAGGAGCTTCTGCAAGTGTGAGTACTGCCAGGAGTTGAATGCATTAGAGAATTGATTGAGTTCACTTAATTGCTCAGGAAATTTAGAAATAAATGCCAAATGTACAGTATCAGAGTATGTGAAGTGGCCAGTAAAAAAAAATAAATAAATTACTGTCTAATAAAAGTTGAGCATGGGAGATTCTGCTCACACTGCTAATCCTCAGGTGTAATCTCCTGCAGACAGACAGTGCTGGCAATATGTTGTGCCCACCAAAGAAGCAAGCCTTGATTGATGTTATTTTGAATGCATGCCAGCTCAGCTGTATGGCTGAAGACTTAAATGTTGGTGTTTCAAGCAAAAGTGACAGGCTTTTTTTCTTGGAACTTCAGCTTAGCAGAGGTTTGTTCCTGTTATAAATTCATCTGGAAATCTCTTCCAGGGAAAATGTTGGGTAAAAGTGTGTTATAATGTGAGGCTGAAGCACATTAAATAACTATGTGGAAGCTAATGGTATATTGTGCAAAAGCAAATTGCCACTGTCATACATTTTTGGCTGGCTGAATTATTTGTCTTTCAAGTTAAATGACTTACAAATTGTGGATTTAGGTGTGTGAAAGGGAACTGCTCTCCTCCAGCAGGCAGTGCCTGTTCTGTGGTGCTGTACTGGCGTGGGCTGGCTGACTCTACCCTCAGCTAATGTGTTGCCTTCCCATGGCCTTGTTAAATGTGTGCAGATGCCTGTAGTAGGCAAACAACAGCTTTACAATGGCTTTGCTCAGGCAGAGTGGCTCAGGGAGCAGTGGGAAGCGGGCAATGCTGCCAAGTCAGTGAAAACAGCTTTTCAGAGAGAGCGTGGTGCTGGAAAGGGAAGGCAACTTAGTGTGTGGGAAAGGGTGTCAGTGCTTCAGTGGAAGTTTCTTCAATGTCTCCTGACTTGTTTGTGGTTCCCTTTGTTCATTCAGGGTTGCAGGCAAGGAGAAGGAGATTGCCAGTCTCCAGAGCGAGCTCGCCTCTCAGAGAAATGCTTTTGAGCAGCAGAGGAAAAAGAACAACGTAAGGAAATTCTTCCCCCACCACCCCAGAAACCCCCCCCAAAACAACCAAAGCTGTGTTCCCAGCACTCTTTAAGGCCTGGGGCATTTTGCTGAGAGCGTTTCTGGCAGCTGTCTGCTGTTTTGTGTCCCTGGGCACTCCTTTCCTCTTGGGAGTGACTCAGCACACCTGATTTCACTGCTCAGAGTTGTGTCAGCTCCTGGACAGTTTGTTGATTGGATGAGAGGAAGGAGACTTGCTGGGGGACACATCCCACAGCAAGTTCTTGGATTTGGATTCAGACCTGGTTAACCCTGTTCAGAAACATGTCCTTTGCCAAGGGGAGGGAGGCTGGGAGGAGGAAAGGTGCTGTGCTCTGTCAGAGTTCTGGTCCTTGTGTGTGGACATGTGGGCAGGGATTACCTCCAGGGTGCTCAGATCTGGCTCTTCCCATTCCTAAGGGTGACTAATCCTGATCTTCCAGAGGAAGTGAAGGACTGAGCCTCACAAGAGCTGCTGATGGTGCGGTCTGGGTTGTTCATAGATGGAATTAAAGATTGTATCTTCCATCACAGGGCTGTGGAGTTACTTCCTTGTAATGCATTACCTGTGCAGGGCAGGGGAGTGTTACATTTTAAGTTATCTGGAAGAAAGTTAAAATACAGGGTGTTTATCTCACCTATCTCTCTTTGATACCCTGTAAAATCCAATGAATACCAGGCAATAAGCTTTATTTCTTAACAGTCAGACAATCTAAGGAAAATAATGAGAACTTTTGAGAAAGGAGTGCTGTTTAAAAGCTGAAATAAAGTAGAGAGGAAGAAGGTGAGTAGTCTCAGAAGACAGATGAGCTGGAAAGGTAGAACAGAAGGTCTGTTTCCTGCAGATTCACAAGGTCTCAATGCCCTTTGTGCTGCAGGCAGAAGTCTGGCTGCTGCTAAAAGCAGACCAGACCTGTAGGTCCCAGCTTTTTCTCAGTTTTATCCAATGTTGTGTTTATATCCTGTGAACAGCCCTTAGGATTGTGGGCAAATAGAAGTGTAAAGTAAAACTAGTGTAGGTGCTTGCTAGGCTTTTGATGAATTTAAAATGCAGCCTTTCCAAAACAGCCCTTTGCTAAAGGAGATTTGCTCTGAGGGTTGGAAAAAATTAAATCTAAATCCCAAGCACTGTAATCTCTCTGCAAGGCCCCACCATCCTTCCTAGAGAAGAGCTGTGAGGCTGCTCTTAGGAGAGCTCTCAGCCTCTCACTGAGTTGTGTTGACATCTTGTGGAGTACACGTTTGATGACCTCGCCAAGAAAGACACAGGAGCACGGCACCGTGGCCTTTCCCACATGGATCTGGGATGTGCTCAGCCCTGCTGAAATCCCAGAGCCTCCCAGGAGGGCTGGTGAGCACCAAACCAGTTTCCTGTGGGTGCAGGGGAGAGGGCTGCAAACCCTGAGCTGTGTGTTCCCCAAATGAGCCACGGGTTTGGGCTGAGTGAGGGCTGGTTGCAGGATCAGGGCTGTAAATGTGCACACCTCCATGTCTCCTGGGGCCATGCTGGGTTCTGCACTGCGACATTCCTAACACTCTGTTGTGTAATCTGTGGTTTGGTGTCTGTGTTCCTCACTACTTTTGAAAACTTCCCTCTTTCTTCTTACAAGTGCAGTCAAAGTGTGGGGTCGCCGTAGTGATAACGCTCTGCAGTAACACTTGCATCAGTTTTGGACACGGGGGCAGGTTGGGCAGAAATTGGCTTTTTTTTTTTTTTTTCACTCCCCCTACTTTTCATTGAGACTCTTTGAACATCACACTTGTTTTTTGCTAGTGTATGTCATAGTCCCCAGAAAAATCACATTGCAGTAACCAGCATTTAAATGCAAATGGTGGAATGTAATGCGAAATATTTCTCTGAAGTTAAAAGCTAAAACAGTTTGAGTATTGGCTGAACTGAAATCATTCTTTCTAAAAATGATTAGGACCTTCGGGAGAAAAACTGGGAAGCAATGGAAGCATTGGCATCAACTGAAAAATTGCTGCAGGACAAAGTGAACAAGACTGCCAAGGTTGTAATGTTGACTGCTAGAAACGATGCGTTAAGCTAGAAGCAGATCTGCAGCTGGTTTTTTAAGTGAAATGGAGACATTTAACTTTTACTGCAGTTTAAGTATATTCTCTTCTGAGTGATCATTCATATACTTTCACCTCTGCTTCTTCCTGTTGTTGTTAGGTTGTTTGTTTTTGTTTTTTTTTTTTTAATGGTTAGTTTGTGGGCATGCTGACTTTTGATTTCTGTTTGCATAATTGTTAGAGCTGTCGTGAATTGGTTCTGGTTTGTGGGGAGCTCCAGATTAAAAGCTGTGCTGGTGAGCAACCTGCTTTCTTCTCCTGGGCTTTGGCTGTGCTTGAGCAAATCTGTTGGACCTGGGAAGAACCAGGACTAAATTATTATTATTAAAAAGCGTGGGAGCTTCTCAGAAAAATGGTGTGACCACAGCTGTGAATTTCCTCCTTGAAGGCACGTGAAGCTCGACAGGGTTTATTGGACCAATGTTCAAAATCATATGGGGGTGTGAATTGCCCTGAAAGGAGCTTGTGTTTGCTGTGGGCTTGACTCAGTGTTCATTGCCACTGTGCAGAACTCAAAAAAAAACCCAAAACAAAGCATCCAGCTAAGTCTAAGAGCACCAGTCAGGCAGGCAGGAGCAGAGGAGCTCTGGTTTGGGGTTGTGTGTCTGTGTCTCTGCTCTGCACTGACCCTGCACTGGCTGTGTGGTAATGCTTGCCTGCTTTCTCTTGCAGCTGGAAAACTT
This sequence comes from Trochalopteron elliotii, assembly GCA_024734555.1. Taxonomy (NCBI): domain Eukaryota; kingdom Metazoa; phylum Chordata; class Aves; order Passeriformes; family Leiothrichidae; genus Trochalopteron; species Trochalopteron elliotii. The sequence goes on from JANPWX010000667.1 coordinate 1,775,563, forward strand.
CAGCAAAAACAGCCTTTTGCCACTTCTTGGTGGCTCCCAAATTGCTGCCAACTAATGCACTTAGCACAGCCTCACCACCTAATGTCTCCTGTCTGTTTCTGTCTCTGAACCTGCTCATGCCACCGATCCCTTGCAGCAGAGGAACTCAGAGCAGCCAGGCAGTAGCACTGATGTCAAAAAGGGAAAAACAATCCCAAACAGCAGTGAAGGATTTGGGCTGAAAGCTGCCCCTTCTGTGCAGTGTTTCAGGCTTTCTATATTTAAGTTTAAATGGGAGCCTGAGTGTTGTATGGCTAAACTAACCCAATCTGCCACGAGCACGGCAAGCACACGTCCTGTGGCTGCTCTGCTTTTAATGTTAAATTAAAAGAAGGACAGATCTGTGGTGCCTGTGGCTCTGGGTGTTTATATTTGCAAAGCACTAAGAAAGAAATCCTGGAAATTGTCACACAGCTCTAATAATTATCTCCCATTGCATCCAGGGTTGGGAAGAGAGGATGTAAGTGGCTTCCTCTTAAGTATTTAAAAGTAACGTTTACAAGTCTTACTTTCTTGGCCTGGTTCAAATGTGCATTAACACAAAGTTTCCTTTTGACTTTAATTCTTTGTTTTTGATGTGATGTCATTACCTTTCAGTGATTTTTTTCACACCTAAAATTATTTTAAAAGTACGGATTAAAAAAAATAAAAACAGTTGATCGACCAAACTATTTGATTTTGAGCTCACTTAACTTGAGTGGCAGGGCTGGTGTGATCTGTGGGTGCAGTTACTCAGCACAGTGCAGTTTGTGTCGTGGGCAAGTGAACAGTGGTGTAATTTCTCTACAAACAGGCTGGATTGGAGGAGAACTTCAGAAAATAAGAGCTTAAGCCAGAACAAACACAAAGGCCAAAATCTGAAGCAATTCAGTGCCCGTTTCTGAAGCAATTTACTGGCAATTTTAGGGACTGTAGCACGTTTCTCACTTAGAAAAAAGACTCCCTGGGTTAAGTAAAGCTGGTTAAGCTGTAGGCAGAGGAGAGGCTGTTGCCAGGTCAGTGGTGCCCAGTCTCACCTGTGCCCTCCTCTTGCTTTAGGAGAAGCAGCAGCATTTGGAGGCTGCCGAGGTGGAGACGCGCCAGCTCCTCCAGAAGCTCTTCCCCAAAGTCTCTCTTCCTTCCAACATGGTAAGAGAAGTGGCTCTTCTTCCCCTCCTGCTGGGAATCAGGGAACTCTGGTCCTGTTGTGCTGTCCTGGAGTGTTTCCTCACAGCCCCTTTATATCCCAAGGTTTTTGCAGTGGGGTGAGAGTGTCTCTTGCTGGTGATGCCTGCACTTGCACAGCGAAGCAAAGCTGCAGATAGGTTGCTTCAAGAAGTGTTAAAAGAGCACAATAAAAGTTATTCTCTCTATGCCCCAACATCTGATTTACCTGTCTGTGTTATCTTGTGTCTCACTGAGATAGTAAATTTTCAGGGGTGGATAGTGCCTTGCTGTGTTTGCTCACTGTTTGGCATGATGGGGATCTATATATTCCCAACCTTTCCAGAGGAGCTGCAGTGCCTCAGTGACTGTTAATAGAATTTAGGAGGCATTTATTTTGTTCCCAAGCACCAATTTCCAGTTTTATGTTTTTGGTGGCTTTCAGTGGTTTGCAGGGAAAATGTCCTGGGTTCATGGGGTTCAGATGGGGTGAATAGCATCAAATGAGTCTGGAAAAATGGGTGCATTTCATTTATAACCTCTAGAGATTTTGAATATTCATATTTGAAATTGTTCCCAAATGTGCTAAAGTAAAACCAGTCTTTAAAAAGACTTTCTGTAATGTTATAAAACAACCTTCTTAGAGTTACACAGCATCTGCTTGATGTGCTCAGGGATTTTGGGAAAGGTTCTTTTGAATCTTCAGATGTTTATGCAGAGCCCTGACACTTGCAGGGAGTCCTCTGTCACCCAGCTGTATTTCAGCTCATCCAGGCCCCCCTGGAACTGTGTGTGTGTGTCACCACCTCGTGCTCCTGGGTTTCTGCCAGCTGTGTGTGGCACTGGCTGAACAACAACCATGGGGCTGTGTGTGAGCTTCAGGGGCTTGGGATGCTGAGCCCTTGCTCCCTCAGCCTGCACTGGGGAGGAAAATGTCCTGAGGAGAGTTTTCCTGAGGTTATTCTCAGCCTTAACTGAGCACTTTCCCAACAGAGCCACAGTGAATGGATATGTGGGTTTGAAAAGATGGCTAAAGAATACTTAAGAGAGGCTTCAGGATCTGAAGATGTCAAGGTAGGCACAAAAACTGGATAACTGGTTTGTGGCATAATGTATTTGTCCAGTATAAGCCTTACAAATTGTGCTGTGGATTGGGAAGTTCAGGTTCTCAGACAAGTCACAAGAAAATGGTTTTATATTAATTCTGGAGTGGTTTGGGTTAAAGATCATCCAGTTCCAACCCCCCTGCCTGGGCCAGGGATGTCAGTCACTAGAACAGGTTGTTCCAAGCCTCCTCCAGCCTGGCCTTGAACACTTGCAGAGATGAGTCAGCCACAGCTCCTCTGGGCAGCCTGCTGTTTAGATATTTACAGAAATGTATTTGCATCTTTGATAAGTACCTTGTGGAATTGTGAATTCATGGAATTGAAAATCCCCATTCTCTTTTTTTAAGTAACAGGGTTTTGTTTTTTTTTTTCAGTAACTTAAAGTTTGTGATTGGGCATTGAGAGTTGTATAGGTGAACACTGCACTTGCTGTTGTCTTTTAATGGGTTGGAAAGACAGACCTGCCCAGGAGTGATACCAGCATGTTGAAATAAGATGAATAGAACTGAAATCCGTCCACTGAGATGTGACTCTTGTGGTGCCTTTCCTCCTTTGCCAGGCTATGGAGCAGAAGTTGAAGGAGGCTGAGGAAATGCACATCCTGCTGCAGCTGGAGTGTGAGAAATACAAATCTGTTCTGGCAGAGACAGTAAGTGGGGTGCCTGGTCACCTCTGTGATGTTGCAGCTGCCTTTCTTCTGCTGTGAGCTTTCAAATCCCTCTGTCTTCTTAGGAGGGGATTTTACAAAGGCTACAGAGGAGTGTGGAAGAGGAAGAAAGCAAATGGAAGATAAAAGTTGAAGAATCACAGAAGGAACTTAAACAGGTATTTCTGAAGTTGTGTTGTTTTTTTTTTCCTCAGCAGCCAGGCAGATTCTGCTTGAAGTCACAGAGGGTGTCTGAGCTCTCTGAAGGCAGGTGTGGAACAGCCCTGACTGCCTGGTTTGATGTGTGTGTGACCAGGGGATGGAAAAGGTGAAGCCTGCAACGAGTATAATAGGAATGATTCCTCATATCAATGGTATTTTGGTGCTCTGATACTGAACTTTGTGTAAAGGCTGGGTTTTCATTTTTGAAGGAATGTATTTCCACTAAAGAGACTGAGAAATGGAGGATTTGTTGATATCTTTAGATTTGTGTCACTATTTCTGTTGCCATCTTTACAGAAGCAAGAAAAATAAACAGTGCAGGTTTAAAGTCTTTGACCATTATGATAAATCTGTGTCACAGTCACAGCATCACAGTTTGGTTTGGGTTGGAAGGACCTTAAAGCTCATCCCCTGCCATGGCAGGGACACCTTCCACTATCCCAGGTTGCTCCAAAGCCCAGCCAACCTGGCCTTGGACACTTCCAGGGATGGGGAGTCCTTTGCAGATGCTGCAGGAAGCAGCCAAATAATAAGTAATAATATTAATGCTGATAGGATAGGAAACCAAAGATTGAATATACAAGTGTCCCATTAATGTGCCCAGGAATATATATTTTTCTGATCCTGGTAACTTGGACTCTATTTTTATTGAGCAGCTAGGTTTTTTTCTGAGTATATTTGTCAGCAGATATGGACTCTTTGTGCTAAAATTGAAGTATCATAGAATCATAACAGTTTTCTGAAAGCTGTTAAAGTAATGCTCTATCCATTATGGTCAACTAATTACATTTGAAATTGCCTGCGAAGCTTTCCTTTTAGGAAGGCTCTGTTGCTAGCAAAAGTGGGAAGAGAAAAAGGCTTTTATGTTTCTTTTCTAATCTAGAATTAAAGTAGGTCAAACTGCTTTTTTGAAAAGTAATTTCTAAAGTATCTCTGCTTAGTAAATTTGAGTGCCACTGTGTGAGCCTGGCAGCAAACAGATGATTTAGAAACATCTTGTTTGAGGGGCTTATAAAGGCTGTCAGAACTACAGATGTGCTGCCATCTGCTGCACTTGCACAGCCCCAAATAAGGCTAAAAATGCTGGGTTTGGGTACATGGATGGTGACTATTCCCAGTCTGGGAAGGATATGTTCCTTACCATGGCTAATGGACAACTGCATTAGTGCTTATATTCCAAATCTTTCAGGCATGTGGGCTCTAAATATGTCAAAGAACTCTGGTTAGGAATAGGTAGGAATGGTGTGGACTCAGCATATTGAATTATTCGAGTCGACATCTTATTCAACCACTCTGATTTCATCCTTAATATCCTTGGATCATTTCTACAATCTTGTGTATTTATGCAGAGTTTGTCTTAGACCAGCCCAACCCAATATCTTTATTTTTCCCCTCCCAACTGCAGATGCGTTCCGTGGTCACGTCTTTGCAGCACGAGGTGGAGAGGTTAAAGGAAGAGAACAAAGAAGTTGAAACTGTACGTGCAGGTGGTTTTTTCTTCTTGTCCTTGATGCTTTGTTGTTCAAACACAATTTAGGCTTGTGCTGTAAACCTGAACTTCCCTCCTGCCAGTGGCACAGCCTGTGCTGCAGTTTGACCTGAGCCTTTTGGGGCAGTGTTTTTCAAATGGCAGAGAAGCTGGAAAGTTGTTCTGGTTTTTACTTCTGTACTCACCCACTGGGGCTCTCTCACTGAGACTGAGCAGCTCACTGCTTGTTGACAATCATGGGCTTGATTCTTCCTCTTTTTATCTTATTTTTGAGGTTTAAATCTGTACTGTGCAATCACTGGGTTTGAAATGCTCTCTAAACGTCATGGAATATTTGATAGAAATTTACAGCCAGTCACAAATCAAGCAAATGATGCTGCAAGAAAGCACTGAAAACATCTGTTTTAACTCTGTTTTTCTGTTTCTAGCTTAAAAAAGAGAGAGAACATTTGGAAAGTGAACTAGAAAAGGCAGAAATAGAACGATCTACTTATGTTTCAGAAGTCAGAGAGGTAAACATAATTGTCCAAGCTATACTTTTTTTTCCCCCTTTTGATTACCAGTTGCCTGGCACACTAACCTAGTGCTTAGCCCCTGTGGCTGAGGAGTTTGTATGCTTGTGACCTTAGGGTAGAGCAGCACACTAATAACTGAGCAGAAGAGAACGGGCATCCTAAGGAGACAAATCCTAAAACTCTAAACTTCATTTCAGCTCAAAGATCTCTTGACTGAATTGCAGAAAAAACTTGATGATTCATATTCTGAAGCAGTAAGACAGAATGAAGAGTTAAATTTGGTAAGAAGCTTGTTCTCCGTTGGGCACAAACCAGGCTCCCAGCATACGTATGAGGCGGAGACTTATTTCAAATCCTGTCTGTTCTGCTAACCTCTTCAGCTTGATATTTTTGTCCATCCAAATCATTTATGTAGTCTGACTTTTACAATTTGTCTCTTTTTCTCTGCTCCTAACAATAGCATGTCTGGTTCTTAAGACTTTTTTTCCCCAAAGTCTGTAAGACTTTCATTCCTGAAACTTCTTGAGAAGATTTGCAGTGTAGGCATATGCAGCAGCAAATGTAATGTCCTTGGAGCAACAAAAGTGGTGCTCTCATGGGTTTAACTGGAGGATTATTCTCTGGTGGGGTGTTTTTTTTTTTCTTTCCCCAAAGCTTTTGAGGATGCAGCAGTGCTATCTGTGCTCTGAGTGTGCAGAGCCTGCTCTGTATGAACAGAAATTGGCCAGAACCAAAGTTAGATTAATTCAGAGTATTCAGCCATTCAGCTGCTGACACCCTGCTGTGGCTGAATGGCTGTGCTGGCTCAGTGCTTGCATGTGTTACAGCCTTTTTGGCTAGAAATGCTTCCAGCCAATAATGCTCCTATAGCAGCTCTCTCAAGAAGGACTTGGATTAACAGCATAGACCTAAGGATGCATGGTTTTCCATTTTGAGCCCTTTCCCTTCTCACTTGTTTCAGTGACCTGTTTTTTAAGGCTGCAGGAGCAGTCAGAGCCTTCCTCTGCTTGTGTTTGGCCAGTGCTTTCCTGCTTTTGGGCCAGAATTGGGGAGGGTTGTCTCTGTTACCATGTCTGTGGGATGATGGGACAACCAGGCTACTGCCACTGATGGAACTGGGTTGAAATAGTTGATTTAGAAAAATCACCACCACCACAGTAACAATCTGCTCAAGTTAATAGCACAGTAGCCTCAGCAAGCAAAGCCTCTCATTCTGAAAGCCAGGGAAAATGGGAATTGAATGCATATCTTGGAGTTAATCAGTAAACACCAACCTCTTTGAGGCAACGATTTATTATGTCTGTGCACAACAAGAGCTTAAAAAGCTGAGCTCCCTGCTAGGGCAGCTTGAGTGCAGTGTGCTGGTGGGAGTGTGAGGATGTGTTAAATAAGCACCTCCATGCAGCTGGCTCAGGAATGCTGTCCTGAGTGTTTGTGAGTGGCTTTTGCAGGAGGCTGAGGAATAGAAATGATTTGATTTCAGAATAGGTTCCCCACTATTTAAAAGGTAAGCGAGGAGAAGCTGAAACTGCAGAGGAGCTTCCCCAGAATGTGTAAGCCCCAGCATTCAGCAGGCCAGGTGCTCCAAAGGGGGAAGCCTTCCAGGGGTGAGACAAAATACAATGTGTGGGTTTGGAGTGGGTGAGAATTCAGGGCTCTGAGTAGCCCGCTGTTCCCTCCTTTAATCTCCTGCTGGCTTCCAGGAAGATTGACAGCAGGAACAGTGAACATTAGCACAACACACTTCAGAGGCACAAATCCAACAAAATTGGCACTCGAGCTCCTTGTTAGCACTTCTGTTTGAGGCTCAAGCCTCAAGTGCTGTGGCTGGTTCTGTGTGCTGTGTTGAAGAGCAATCAAAATATCCTTTAAAAAAACTGTGTATCTTTTGGAAGGCTGCAGTTTAAGTACTGACTGCAGCCGGTACAAAGTATTCATCCCTCTTGACTGAAATAGTTTCACTTTTTTGGATTGAATCTAAACACAATCGACAACTTAATATCCCCCTGTCAGTGATTCATGCCTTGATGTGCCATTAACAGACTGGTTAAGTCAACATAGTTGTAGTAAGTGGTGCTTTATTAAGATGACAAGTAGAGCTTTTTAGTTTATTCAGCAGTAGAGAGACTGTTTAGCCTGCCATGGGAAGATGACAATCTTCATTTTTGCATATTTGCTGTGGATTAAGTTGGAGTCTGGGCTGACTCCTGTGATAAGGATGCTGGGGAGGCTGATGCTCTTCCTGGAATGGAGATGCAAAGTTGAAACCACTCATAAGGAAGCCAATGCCAACCACGTTTTTGTCTTCTGTAGTTTCCATTCTTTACCTTTATCTTTACAGATGGAGCCTCTCTTCCTTGACTGTCCTTGTAAACCTCATCATACGTGTCGACTAATCCAGTGTGTGCAGTAATTGTTAGTAAATCTTCCTCCCCTTGCAGTCCATGTGCACTGGGTTAATCCCTGGGACAGACAGATGAGGTCTGTGTGTGTGAGGGAAACTGATCTGCTTTGTTACTGTTTTGCAGCTGAAAACGCAGCTAAACGAAACACTATCAAAACTCAAAGTTGATCAGAACGAGAGAGAAAAGGTAGCTGGTGACTTGCCCAAGGTAAGCAGAGACCCTTAGCAGCTGCACATGTAAATGTTAGCAAAAACCCCTCAGTGTCTGTAGTTTTGCAGTGCTGGGAGTGATGATTTGAAGGAACTTGGTTTGAGCTGCCTGCCTGGTGTGGGATGTTTTGCTCCCTTGGCTGGGAGTGTAAGAGCTGTACTTGCATGTCTGCAGAAATGATAAAACTGCAGCTAAAAGCTCTGTTTGTTTAATCCTCCTTCTTGAAAGGCTCCCCTGTTCATGATCATTTTATGCCAATAGGAACAAGTGGTGGTTTGGGGCTGACAAATAATTCTTTATTTAAAAGAAACCCCAGCCTAACAAAAAGCCCATCCCACAGCTCTCCACCCACACTACAGCCTGAGGCTTTTAAATCCAGTCTCAAATGGCAGAAGGTTGCAAACTGATTTACAAAGCATCTGCCTTTTTGCACATGGTTACATATCCACTATAACCCAGGAGACTGCAAATCCCAAAAGTTAGATCTGTGCAAGTGTGATGGGACAAACAGGTGGGTTTCCTCTGCTTTTCCTCAATGATTGCTCTTACAAGATGGGTTAGAGTGGAAAAATCTTGAAGCACGAGAGGTCTCGGTGCTGTCTGTCACAAAGCTGTGGTGGTAGAATTGATAAATGGAGACAGGAATAGCCTGTGGAGTGGCTGGGCTCGGGCTCTAGACTCTGCAGCACCTTGTTTCTTCAGCATCATAAGCAAATTGGGCTGAGTTCTTCCAGGATTGGAGTGGGAAATGCTGTTGGGAGAACATATCTTGTCCTGGACAGGGATAGATGATCACAAAAGCACTGGATGAGGTGAGAAGCTAAAGGAAACCTGCTATAATAAAGAATTTAAAACATTTTGCTCTGGACAGTTATGTTGGGTGTTGACATACAAAGCCATGTGCTAATGTCCATGGCTCATGATATATTCTCCATAAATACAGAGCTGGGGTTAGGATTTTGGAGACCTGCACCCCTGCTCTGGTGAAATTTACTGCATGATTTTTACCTGATAACTTGATGTGAGACTATTAGAGCAATCCTGCAGGGAAGCTTTCAGATGCAGACAGGCTGACATGCAACATGCTGATGGTGAGGAGACATGTCAGTCTTGGCAAATGGGTTGGTCCCTGGAGCAAATCTGGCATAAAACAGATTTCCTCCTGAACACTGGTTTCCTGTGTGCTCTCAGGGAAATGGGGGTTTGCTAATTGTTGTACCTTCCCCGTGTCTTCCTTTCTTGGTTTTTTTTTTCATAACATCTTTCCCTTTCCAGGCCCAGGAGTCTTTGGCAGCTCTGGAGAGGGAGATTGGGAAGGTTTTTGGGGATGCCAATGTTATTGAAAACAGCGACGTTTGCACAGACTCGGTGAGTGTTTCCTGCACCTCGTGCTCCACACAAATCTCAGGAGAAGTGGCAACTTTGGGAAGTGAGGTCCAGCAAAGGAACAGGATGTTTGCTGCTGGTGGCTGATTGGGGTTTTATGAGGATTCCAGTGCTACAGCTTGCCTGGGTGTCAAGGGTTCACTGGGAATTTTGCTGCTGTCTGGATCATGGCCTCCTTCCTGTGGCTCAGATTTGCAAGGAGGAAGGGGAGAGATTCTGGGCTTTTCATGGGTTTTTGGTTTGGTTTGGGCAAGAGTGGGGAGATCCCCAGACTTGTCCCTTCAAGAAGGGAAAAGGGAAGCTAAAACTATCTCTGCTGATGGCTGAGTGGGCTGAAAACACTGTTGGGTTGGCCCTTGCTGACATCAGTAATGCTAAAGAAAGGCAGTCTTGCACAACCTGTATCACTCAGGCAGAGATTCTCTTGCCAGAACATGGTTCCTTCTGCTCCTCTGCAGCTGTGGCCAAGAGCCAGGACTTGGTTTCAGCTGGTCCTGGGAATTTGTGTTGACCTTGATGTGGCCCAGCAGCAAAATCTTGCTAAGATGAGCTTCAGCAGGGAGCAGCTCTGAGTGCTGTGGGTGGGTGACTCTGCAGACTGCTGGTGTTCTGTATCCTACAGCAAAGGCATTCCAGCTTTAGGGTCTGGAATTGGGTGGGCAGTTTTTCACACTTAAATGTGACTCCTCTGAGCCTGTGGGTTGCTGTTGGCACCTTCCTTGTGGAGCTGGTGGTCAGAGTGTTGCCCTAAAGACACCTCCTGCACAGGGGGTTGGGTTGGGGCTTTGTCACTTGACTTTTCCATCTCTGGGTAAAAGAGCTTTCACACCAGCCCTGGAACAGCTTTCCAGAAGGCAGCTGGGAAGGGGAAGGCTGAAGGAGATTCTCTGCCAGCTCAGTGGTGTCAATGGAACTCAATACCCCTTTTTTTCTGAAGGACAGAGTGGAAGGAACCTCTGTCCTTTGAGGGGGAGAGGAGGACTTGCTGACAGGACAAATAACTTATATTGAAATCCTTTTAGTGCTGAACCTAAGTGGCTTCATCAGCTGCAAGAGGAAGCTCGGGGTCCTCTGAGGAGAGCTGCAGAACAGCCTTTTGTAGTCATTAGCAGGAATGAAATGGCTTTTCCAGGCTAATCAGTCATGGATGCTGATGGGCCCCTGCATTGGGCTCGCTGTGAGCTGGAGATGCAGCTGGGCCTGTGAGATTTCAGATGTGCCAACCCTGGGAGCTGATTCCTGGAGGATGGGGAGGGCTGCTGAGCCTTCCCTGTGTTCCCAGGGACAGGCCAGGGGATTTCTGGTGCCAGCCAGGTGTTGTGTGTCCCTGTCTGCAGCAGGCTGGAGGAAAAAACCCTCAAGCCAATGCCCAACTCTCTCTGCTGTGCCCTCATGGCTTGTCCTTGTGGTGCATGGGGACAGTGATGCCTTCAGCCATGGCATTGCTGGCTCTGATCACCCCTCCTGAGCTGGGCTGTCATTAGATGTGCCCTGTGGTGGCCCAAATGAGCTCATTTTTTAATTGCCTTAACTCCCAAAATTCCTCTGGCTCTCACATTGCTCTGCTCTTGCTGCACATGGTGGAGCCCAGGTTTCTGCCAGAATATCCATGGCTTTATTCTAAAGAGGAGTGTGGAAAAACAGTCCTAATAAACCTGCAATTAAGCTTTCATTAGGAAAAATACATTAATTGTCTGAGCAGCGCTCTTGACAGGTAGCCATTGGCAGAGGCTGGAATTAGAACATTATCTTTCCTCCAAGCCTTTTCTGCTGCCTTTTTTTTTTCCTCATTTTGAGGGGAGAAAAGGAAACTGTCTCCCCAGAAGCCTAAAAACCCAGCTCAAAATAGCTCTCACATCAAAAAAGAAAGTCTTCCAGCCACTTCCACCTAGCAACAGTGCCTCCTTTTTTTTTTTTTTTTATGAAGGACCTGAAAACACATGCTCGAAAATGAACATATTTGTTCCTTCTGGGTGCTGGAACCAACCCACAAAATTGAGAAATGATACTTGCATAAACCCTCAAACACACTCAGAGTGTTTTCTTTAGACTCCTTTTCTTTCTATTTAAAAAGAGAGCATTTGGGGTTTCTAATCAGCTGCTTTGTCACTTATGGGACCAGCTGATGACTAAAGGGGGCTTTTTAGTGTGCTTTAAGGAAGTCATTTATATTCAGCAGCTTGCTTAGGCACTGAGCTGATTTTGAGGCTTATGTGAAATCTAATGTGCTTTTCCCCCCCAAATCTCAGTGCAGAACACTCCATCACTGGAAACTGGGAATGCCATATGTGTGAAACAGCAGAGGGGAATCTGTCCAGACTGTTCAGCTCCTGTTTTAGCTGCTGTGTCTGAGATCACAGGGGCTTCCCCACTGCCATCCTCTTCCTCTCTTCATCCTCGTGTCCCAAAGAAGTGGAGTCACAGAATCCCAGAATGGTTTGGGTTGGAAGGGACCTTAAGGACCATCCAGTTCCACCCCTTGCTGAGGGTGGGGACACCTCCCACTATCCCAGGCTGCTCCAAGCCCCATCCAACCTGGTCTGTAACACTTCCAGGGACGGGGCAGCCACAGCTTCTGTGGGCAGCCTATGCCAAGGCCTCACCACCCTCACAGGGAAGGATTTCTTCTGTATATCTGACCTAAATTTCCCCTCTTCCCCCTGAGTCATGGAGAGCACAGGGCTGGGGGCTCAGCAGTGCCTGTGTCAGGCAGCTGTGCACTCCTGGGTTAGCAGGAGCTGCAGGAGGACTGTGCTGAGCTCAAATCCATTGGGATCTGGTCAGGATTGGCCCCGGGAGGATTGGAGATGTGTCTATAATTCATGAGTGAGCACTGCCTGAGATCAGTGAGGTCACAAACCAGAAGGGAGATGCAGTAAATGAGGGAGGGAAGGAGGAGCTGTTCCCAGAGAGGGGCCTGGGAGTGGACTGGAAGGCACCTTCCCTGCTCCTGCTGGTTCTGTGCTGCTGCCTCACTGCTGGTCCATGCTGGATTAATTCCTCTCCTGTGCTGCTAATTGCCTTTGCCTTTCCACTTCCATCAGTCTGTATGAGACTGCTAAGCCAAGTCTCAGACTTGACAGACCTGATTTTCTGCTTTAATAAGGGTAAAACAGGTTAAGGCTACCCTAATACAGATCCCAATGATTTTTTTTTCTTACAGTAGAAAAATACTTACCAGTTGCACAGGAGTAAGAGCTTTGCTGGAGATTGTTTTTGTTCTCTTGTCTGAGCCTGGAGTAGTTTCTGTAATGGTGCAGGTGCTTGAGTTTGATTTACTGCTCATTCTGCATTTCCAGCCAAATGGGAGCAGGGAAAATGGCCCTCTCTGAACTCCCTCTAATTTCCCTGGAGCTCTGGGGAGAGATTTGCACCCTCATTATGCATCAGTCTCATTCTGTGGGTAACACCAGAGTGGGGCTGACGGATGCTGAGCACCTGCAAACACCTCTGTGCTCCTGTGGGGAATTGGCTACTTCTGCATTGCTGACACCATGGCAGGGTTGCTTATTTTTAGCTGTTCAATTTCAAGGAAAAGCTCTTCTGCAGGTGATCTGCATGTCTGTGTTCTGAGCTGAATAAGGAGCAGTAAGGGGTGTGTTAGATGTGGAGTGCTCTGTGTGTCTCTGGAGGAGTTAATCAATAAAGATAATAAAACTGGGATTACACAGCACTGTTAGCCCAGCAAGGCTGACAGGCAGGGAGGCAGGAGGGGGAGAGTCCATCTTCAGCTGTGACACTTCCCGATTAATAAACTGTCAAATTCCTAGAGGAAAAACAAAACAAAAAAAAAAAGGCATTTATTTTTGTTTCAAAACACAAGCTCAGCATTTTCATTTCAGCACAGGAAACTTTCTAGCTTGTGGTAGCTTTCGTTTTTCCTTTCCTCTGTGTTTTCTTGTGCTTGGACTGCTTTGTGAAGCCCTCATCCAAGTCCAGGTGTTGCTGGGAGGTGGGAATTTCCCAGGGGTTGGGAGCAGAGGGTGAATCTATGGGATGGCTGTGGGTGGGGAAGGCTGTGGATCTCCAGGCAGCTGTTCCAAATGCTGTCTCACAGCTGGAGCTGCCTTGGGCTGGGGTACTGGGCACTGCTGAGGGCACCATCCCACAGATCCTCAGTCACACCCAGTCCCTGGCGGCCCAGGAGTGTTGGTGTTCCAGCTGTGGGGTCAGAATCATCCCTGTGCACCCCAACCTGTGTTATAAACCACATCTGTGGGGGGGTTCAGCCAGGTGGTGGGGAAATAACCTTTGAGGCTGCATCAGCTGTGGATACCAGCACAGTTCCTGGAAGCAGGGAGTGCTGGAGTCCCAGGCAGGGGAGGGCAGGAGCTGGATGTGCAGGTGATTCCCTGCGACAGGAAAGGGCCCCTTGACTTTGAACCATGTTAAACGTGGCCATAACCCTCTGACTGACAAGAATTGTTCCCATCTGCACCAGGAGTTGTAATTTTATAACAGAGGATCTAATTCTAGGCTTTCTTGGTAATTAGATTGTAAATGAGTTTTTTAATGATTTTCTTTTTTTTTTTTTTTTTTCCTTCCCTTCTTTCAGGAATTGAGTGATAAGAGGCGAAATGTGGGGGTGAATCTTACCCAGGATGTGGGTCATCTCAAGAAGCTGCTGGTGTCAATAAGCCAAATGCTGTCAAAGGGATGAGGGCACTGCAGCCAGGTGGGTTCAGCTGTTGGGAAGGCCACTGGTGTGTTATGGTGGGACTTTGTAGGAAATGGATTTGTAGAGTGATGCTGTTTTACACCACAGTGACACAGACTCCAAACTTCAGAAGGCTGAAAATGACTCCTTTATTTTTGGGATGCGTCCCCCTTTTATACTACTCTACACAAAGCAATTCTGTTGGTGACACAAAGACAAACCTCTTCAATCACATTGTTCAGACCAGAGGGACATCAAGAAGAAGTCTCTCCTAGGAAAAGGAATGAAAACATAGTACAGTTACAAAAACATTTCTCCTGCTTACAGAAAAGTCTCTGGGAGAAGAATTTCAGAAAACCAAAACACCTCAGGCATGACACCAGGGCTACAGTAGAGAATTCTCAAAACTTGTGACAGAAAGCTCACAGAGTCTTGTGCATCTGTGTGCAAACTCTGAGATAAAGTGTGCTGACTTAGAAAGACCATGGAATAGGGCAGACATTGTTGAGAGAAAAATTGAACTAGAAACAAGTTTCAAATGATGACCTTGCAAATAGACGAGATATTTTGGAGAAACAGAACTACAGAAGATGTATTGTAGTAAGATCTACATGGGGTGTTTTTAAATTATTGACTTGGAAACATTGTCAGCATTGTGTGGCAAAAGCTATAGGCCAAAAAACACTTAAAATGTATTGTAATTAGGAAATAGTTTGGCTTCTGATTGTGATAGTGTGATTTGTAACATCTGTACCATCTCACCCATCTCATGAGACTGAGAATGGGATAAAAGTCTTTAAAATGCCTCTCAGGCACCCCATCTCTGGGTCAGAAAAAGAGTTTTTCTGACAGGACTTTGTTCAAATTAACAACTCTCCAGAATATGAGACTTTTTAGAATCAAATCACAGAATCTATGAATTATTAAGCTTGGAAAAACCTAAGGCTGTGAGTCCAGCCATTCCCCCAGCTCTGCCAATGCCAACACTGACCATATCCCCAAGTGCCACATCCAGACAGCTTTTAAATCCACAGATGGAGATTCCCTCACTGCCCTGTCCTAATGCCTGACCCTGATAACACTTTCAGTGAAGAATCTTTTCCTCACACTGATCCAAATTCCACATGCAAATCATAAAAAGCTTCTGGTAGGCCCTGGATTTGTTCCTCTCTGGATGCACACATCAATTAGCTGAGACTAATCTTGAGTCCCCATGTCCCTCTCCCTCCAACTCTCTGCTACTTCCTGCAGCAGGTTCCCCCAGGTTTTGTCCTCCCAGAGCCTGTGCCTTTTTTCCCCTCTTTGTTTGCTCCACCAGCAAACTGTCTGCACTTCCATGCTCTGATTGCTTTGGGATGGAGGATATAAAATAACCCCCAGCAGTGCCTGGCTGTGGGTGTCTGCAGCATCAGCCTGGCATGAGCTCTTCATCCAGTCACAGACAATGTGGACAAGGCTTTGATTTTAATAAAAATAAACAGCCACCTTGGGAACCTGGACCTTTGTGCTGATCAAGTTAAATGACCCAGAGTTAGCTGAAGGTTAAGACAACTGGAATTTTTAAGGAAGCTGCTGCAGATTTGGGTCTAAACTGGGATCTGTCTGTCTTGGGAGGCAGCTCTGAACAAGGAGTATCAGAGCACCCTTTCATCTGCTGAGGATGGGGGCTTATATTCCTGATTCAGGTGGTTTTTATGCTCCTGCCTTTGCAATACAGGGGCAGCAGAGCTGGGAGGGGGTTCCTGGGTGTGCAGGTGGGAGGGAGGTGCTGCTGCACCTTGGCCTCTGCTCTGGGAGGCTGTTCCTGCTCAGCCTCCACCAGCCAGGCTCGTTCCCCTGGGCTTCCTCGTGAGCTGACACCAGGAAATGCAGGCAAGGTGCTGGATTTTCCCTTGGGAGGCTGCTCCTCTGACCTGGTGATTTGTGTTTCTCTTGCAGAGTGAAGTCGCAGGGGAATCGTTCATTTGAGGATAGCAGAAGGCATTGTATTATATTTTGCCAAATTAAAGCCTTATTTATGTTTTCACCCTTTCTACTTCGTCAGAAACACTGAACAGAGTTTTGTCTTTTCTAATCCTTGTTAGACTACTGATTTAAAGAAGAAAACCCAACTCTCTAGACACCTCCAGAGTTTAGTTTTATAATAAAAACAAACCTGTTTGGATAATTAGACCTTTACATTCCTGGAGAGACAGTAAACACATAATCTTTTATCTTATTTTGCTCAATAAAACTTGTTCAGAAAACTCCAACGTGGTAAAGTCACCGATGGGAAATGACATTTTAATACTGATGTTGTACACTGTTTTACTTAATTACATTTTTGGGATTAGCTGCCTCTGACTTCAACCTCAAGTAAACACTCCTTTATTTTTTTTTTTTTGGTTGCTAATGTAATCAGTTTTTGTAATGGTGTCAGCAAATAAAGGGATGCTATTATTCAAGGTGTTCCTGCTCTCTTCTTTCAAGTGAAGTTGGATGACTCAGGTGAGGTTTCCACCTCTCCCCTCCCCGAAATGAGCATCAAGGCTGCACCCACTGTGTTTGTTTTTGGGCAGAGGAGGAGGCACCAGCTTGAGAAGAGGCAAACTGGGGAGGTTTGACAACTCCAGAGTGAGTTTTTGTTCTGAAGAAAAGCCATTAGGGTTTTAAAAAACGTAAGAAACCCCCATCAAAGTGCTGTGTAAACTTTGGTTGTGTGTCGTGTGTTGTCTTTGGGGAAGGTCAGGGGGAGGAAGGGCTGGAAACACTGGATGTGGCAAAGCCAGTGGTGAGCAGAGTGTGTCCATTTACCCCAGATCCACCCCCTGGATGAGAGTCTGGGGTGGAAGGAGTTCTGGGAGAGGGTTTGGATGCTCTGCCACCTTGTGCTTTGTTGGGAACAAGTGTGGGGAGGGTCTTTGATGGGATAGGATTCTCCTGGGGGCGTGGGGAGATCAGGTGGCCCCTCCTCTGTGTGTCTTAGAGGAACTTCTCAGTCCTGTGGGATTCTGCAGCGGGCAAGGTGAGGGGTGGTTTGATTTTTTACAACACTTCAGGACATGATTATCTGAGGGAAGGCAATAAAGCAGGGGTCAGTTGTTAATTGGGGGCTAATTGCAGAGGTGAAACAGATCAAACTGCTCACCCTGAGCTGTTCACACTCCCCTCTGTGCTATTTTTTAGTTAATATTTGGCCTTCACCAGGCAAGAGGTAATGAAGCCTCTTCCTTACATGGTTCCAGTGATCTGGATCATGCCAAGTCCTGCTGAGAGCTGTGAAATAGCTCAGAAGAGGGAGAAAAAACCTGGAAAATGTGGTTTCCTCACAGCAGGAGCTACCCCTGGTCTCCAGCTGTGGCCACTGAAGTGTGTTGTGTTCCATGGAGGTGTCATTCCATGGAGTTAAAACACAAGTGCCACTAGCCTGACTTGTTATAGGTGTTTGATACAGGAAATAGAAAGACACCCCTGCAGCTGTAGATCCAAGGAAAAGCTGAACCCTGGAGGGTTTCCACACTTGCCCAGGCTGGGGTCAGAGGCTTTAGCAGGTGTCTAAACACCTATTTTGGGGTGTAAGTGGCAGTTCAGTGGATCCATGCACGTTTGACTGGTTTAAGATGATTTAAGAGCATAAGCCAGGGGCTTCAACGATGATGGTTTGGGCTGGGGGTGTCCCTGTGCCTCTGATGCTTTCCTGCCCCTCAGGGGAGCACCCTTGGCCCCCCACACTGGGAAGCTCCTCTGAAGCATCATCCTGATGGGAACTGGCCTCTGCAGGTACAAGTGATGTCCTTTTTTCCTTAAAAAGGTGGGTTTGCAAATGCTGGAGGTGCCTCATTCAATAAATAAATGCTTTTGGAAAGGACAGCAGTGCCTGGAGAGCCTCTGGCTGCAGCCCTTGGAGCCTGGCTTTGTCTCCAGGCTCTTGACTTTGTTGAGATGCAGAGCAGGGGGGTGAAGGTGCTGCTGCAGTGCTCAGCTGAACAGGGGAGAGATGTGCAGCATCATTCCCTTTCTGTCTTGGCAGGAATTCTCCCTGGAGAGGACGGGAGATCTTTTCGTTTTGAAGTTTTAAGCGCAGGTTTTTTATTTGGCTTTAAGGGATGTGCAGAGGTGTTAAAGGCAGCTGTGGAAAGATCCCCTGGAAAGCAAAGCCTGATCCCCTCGCTGAAGGGTGAGGAGAGGTCAGGCTGGTTCCCCAGGAGCACTGGGAGGAGGGAAAGATGCTGTTTCATCTTGTCCTCTCCAGCCCTGGATAACACACCACTCGTCTCCAATTTGGAAAGCTTTGGCTCGCCGGTTCGGTCACTGAGAAATCCCTCCTGCTCCGAGCATCTGCTGAGAGAAAATAGGATGAGAAAAAAACAATTTGCAAAGTGTGGGAAGCTGATTCCTCAGTGCAAAGGTTGAGCTGGTGCTTGGCGTGTTCCCAGGGCCGGGAGCCCCCGGATCTCCGCAGAGCTCCAGCCCCGGTGCCCGGCCCGGCCGGGAGAGGAGGCAGCAGAGGAGGCAGGATGGTGTCTGCCCGCGCTAGAGGGAGACAATAGCTAATGGATACACGGATGCTTTCCTTGGAAAAAAGCCCAAAGTGGGATGTTCAGATGCTGGCAAATGGATTTTTTTAAAAATTTATTTATTTTTTTAGAGGTGATTTGCACCGGGTGAACCCGCGCCGTGTGATGCAGGACCGAGCGCTTCCCGTGGGGCGCTGCCTGGCTCCTGCATCGACCTGGCTCCTCTTGCTTTCACTTCATCATCATCCCAAAAAATGGGGATGGGGGGTGCAGGGGGAGGCTCTGAGCTGTCTCCCTGAAGTTGTGCTGACTCTCCCGTGTCCCCCAGCTCGGCCCTCCCACCCTTTCCCGGCTGTATCCGGCACTCGGGAGCAGCAGGTTGTTTACCCGGGAGCTGCCGCTGGGTTTTCTCAGGCAGTGACTCACTCGGCTATTTATTCCTGCGATTAAAAAAGGAAAGCTCGTGCAGCTTGAATTCAACCCCAAATAATTCAGCTGATTTTGCTATAAAAGCCCTCTGCAGTGACACAGCTGTGTGTTCTCTGGGGGGGTCCCCGTGTCCCCCCCTTGCTCCCTGTGTGACCTTGGCTTTTTCCTGCAGCTCTCTCAGGGATGGTTTTTAGTCTGGTTGATGCCTTGGGTAGGCTGACCTGGAAGAGAGACTGGACAGAGCTGGAGAATAAAGTAGATGTTTGTTGAAAGGCCTCCAAGATTCACCTTGGGCAGGACAGGAGCCTGACCAGGGCTACACCCAAGGTGGACCCAAAATGGTCACAAAATGAAAGACCGGTCCCAAAGTCTTACATTTTTATAAGCTTTGGTCCATTTGCATATTGGGGTTTAATTGTCCAATTACAGCTTCAGGTTGTGAGGTCTCATCCTTCTTGTTCCTCTCTTCAGCCCACCACTGTTTGTGCTTTTGGGCCTGAAAGTTGTGCTTGGTCTTCAGCAGGGAAAGGATTTGTTTTGTCTCCCTACTCTGTGAAGAGAGCTTAGTGGCACTTAAATATGAGGCTCAGAAGTGCACCCCTGGGCAGCACAGAATCTGAAAAACATGAAAGCTAAAACTTAAATTGTCATGGTGGTCGCCAAGGATCTTGCCAGGCTGGTTTTGGCAGGGCTCTGCCAGAGGGGTTGTACTGTGGGGGCTCTCCTGTGGGTCTTGGTGGAAGCTGAGTCGGGGGAGCTTCTCCTGGCTGAGTGGGAATTCCTAAGGGAGCATCCAGAAGATGAAAAACATCACATTTCTGCCAGACTTCAAGGTTAAACATCATCTTCCAGCAAAAACTCTCCTCCGTGGGCCCAGACTGTGCTTGTGCCCTGGCTGGAGAGGAAAAGTTTTGGGAAGAAAACCTCTGGTGATGCTATGGGATGTAAAGTCTCCAAAAGCTTTAAGACAAACTGGAGATGATTGCTGCTTTTCCAGCATTCAGGCTTTCTCTCACATCCCCTTGGAGATCTGTCCTGCTCTCACAAATCCCTGTGGATCCCTGGCTGTGGGGGGAGCAATGGGCAAGGGGTGCTCCTTGGAGGGACATTTAACCAAATATCCTCATGGAGGGCGACTTCTCTCCCAGACTGACTTAAAATAAGGCTGGACTAATTCCTGAAGGCACAGTTTTTTCTGGGAGCTCTGCCTGTCACAGGGGCAGGATTAGAGCCCGAGAGGAGGCCTCCTCTGGAGCTTCATCTGGGTGTTTTGCTCTGTGAGAAACCTGTCAGTAACAATCCTGAGGAGTTTCCCAAGCCTGTGTGAACGACCAGAAGCACAGGAGAACCCATGGGAATGCCAAGACTTGCTCAGGTGCTCACCTGAGGGGGAGGTCACCTGTGCTGTGTTCCCTTGTGTCCCCATCTCTCCTCGTGCTGTGACACAGGGATGTACAGAATGTCTCATTTCTGTTTGAATTTCTGTGTTCCTGTTTTTCCAAGGGCATGTCTGGGAGGGTGCTGAGGTGGCTGCTGGCAGTGCCCCTGTCCTGATGTCCCCTGTGCTCAGGATGGGTGCAGGTTCTGCTCTCAGCTCCTGCATCCACAGCACAACCCACACGTGGCTCCTTGGTGGCTGTTTGCAGCTTCCTGTGGGGATGCTTCTATTTTTGGAGTGGTTGCACCTAAAAATACATCTCCAGGCTCCTGGGGAAGCTGGCTCTGCATCATTGAGGAGCTAATTAAACTGGGAGAAATGCAGGCCCTCGAGCAGGGCTTATTCCACGTTGCTGAAAATGTTGTGGGTTTGTTTTTATCCCGTTTTTGCAGCGATCTGTGTTCCTCTTGCACTGCATGGGCAAGGTCCAGAGGTTTATTCTTCCTCTGTGGGAAGGGCAGGTTTGCACCTGGGTGTTTGGGCATTAATGCTTTGTTTTTGTGCAGCTGTGATCCCCCCAGACCCTGAACTTCAGCCCCACTGTGACCATCACAGGACGCCCTGAGCAGCCCCTCAGGGGAGAAGGGATGGGGGCCTGGCAGACAGTTTTAAATTTCACCCTGTGAATATCTGGAGATGTGGGGTTAATATCCAGTTCAGATGTGCTGAGGGGTCCCAGTGGGCTTTGGATCTCCAGCTTGGCCATCAGCAATTCTCTATATTAACAAAACCACTGTCAAATGTGGCTGTGGGTCCTGTTTGTGTCACTTTGGGACCCAAAACCATGAGAGGATGGAGACTCTGAAGGTTCATGGCCTTTGTGATGTTCTCACAGGACTTATTTGGGTAAAACACCCCTCACCACCTCAACCAGGCTTAAAGCAATGAAAAGAAAGACCCCAAGACTGTTTCAAAGCTCACATTCAGAGCCAGAGTGTTCCTGCAGCACATCAATGCTGCCTGGGGCCATCCTGGAAGAACCTGATCTCTTGCTTAAGCAAATGGGCTCATCCTAATCCAACCCTATTGAAAACAACCTGAGTTGCACCAGGCTCGGGATATAATTCTTTAAAATCAATAAATATTTCAGGAGCAGAGGGAGCTGGTCTGTATCAGCAATGCTGGTCCTGGCTGGTCATTATTAATTCAATGGATGCAGTTGTAAATTGGCTTAGGGAGCACAACAGCTGAAATTTTAAGTGCTGCTTCCAATGCCACATGGCTGAGGTGATTTTCTGGATCTTCAGTGACTCAGAATGGGGCCCCCAGCCTTCACCCAAGTGTTAAATACAGCAAAAAAAAAAGTTATTTTGCACATACCTCAGTGTGTGTCCTTGGTCCCTGGGTGTACAAAGCTGTGACAGCAGAGCTTGGACTCCCAAACAATCAGTTGTGCTTTCTAGGATGTCTGTCCTAAATCTGCTTTTGGGGCCCTGTGGTGGAGTGAAAATCTTGGATTAAGGAGACTCCAAGATGATGGCTGCCCTGGCAGAGTGGGATCAGTCCCTGCTCCCAACCCAAGGAGGCATTTTGTTACCCAGCTGAAACAAAGAGAAACTGATACCTCTGTCCTCTCAAAGGGCTTCTGAAACCTGATGAGGAAAACCAGCAAGAGCAGCCTGTTTGTTGGTGTGTGTGAGAACACAATTGCTCTCTTGAGAATTAGTGTTGGTAGGGAAAAAGCCTGAAAATGGGACACTCAGGGAACAGGAATTTGTAAATCTCGCAGAATCACAGAATGGTTTGGGTTGGAAGGGACCTTAAAGATTGCCCAGTTCCACCCCCTGCCATGGGCAGGGACAATGTCCTCTAACCCAGGCTGCTCCAAGCCCTGTCCAGGCTGGCCTTGGACACTTCCAGGGATCCAGGGGCAGCCACAGCTTCTCTGGGCACCCTGTGCCAGGGCCTCACCAACCTCACAGAGAAGAATTCCTTCCAGTATCTGATCTCTCTATATTTTATATATTGTGTATTTTTATACATATAATAGAATGTAAATGTAACCTCCCCTCTCCCCTTACCTTGCTGGGGTGGGGCAGGGGCAGCTGGGCTCTCTGCTGGTTCTGGGGGGTGTGGGGTTGCTCTGTGGCTCTGCAGCCATGTCCCCATGTGGCAGAGTGCCCTTGGTCTGGCCCTCTACCCCCTTGGGAGGTGTCTTTTAAAGAGCTTTGCAGCCCACAGGTGTATTTATTTTAAATACACATATATGTGTTGCTGCTGGGCTGGGAGGCTGTGCAGCCAGAAACACGAACTCTCCACAAAACAAAGTTTTCTTTGCCCTGGGATTCCTGTTCTTGCTGGTCAGGGTGAGTTTATTGGAAATCTTGTGGTGTTTGACAGGTGAAATCTGTCTCTGTGGGGTCCTTTTGGAAGCTGACGCAATTTCACCCCTTGTAGCTGGGTAAAGGGTGAATCCTTTGGGATTAAGAGCAGGAGAGGATCCCCCAACACTGCATGTTTAGCATGTCTTGTGCCAATAATGGGGCTCTGATCCCATATAAACATCATGTCCATATGTTACATATATATCTCTCTATTTGTGTGTGTGTGTTACACCAGCAAGGGGAGGAGTTCTGTGGTTCAAGGCCAGCTTGGACAGGGCTTGGAGCAACCTGGGATAGTGGAAGGTGTCCCTGCCCATGGCAGGGGCTGGAATGAGATAATCTTTAACCAAGCCAAACCATTCTGTGACTCTGTAAGTCCTAATTTGCAGTTAAACCTTGCCTGAGGATGACTAAATCCAAACATGATTTTTTTTTCTCACCTTTTGCTTAAAATCCATGTTCCAGGTTAATCTTTTACTAACTAAATCCACCTTCAGCATTAGCCTCTGCCATCATCCTGGTTCCCCAGGCCCTGCAGCTGACAATAAGCTGCTGTAACAGCAACCAGCATTAACACAAGGGCTACTCTTAATTACAGGAGCTGCTGTTTATCTCCCCAGCTCTGTTTGCTGCTGACAAAAGCCTGCTCAGGAGGGGGGTCCTCTTGTTAATAAGCTGCGTGTGCACCCCAGCAGTGATATATTGATGTATTTTTAATAAATATTCTCCTTTAAAGGGTCACATATGTATTCTGGGCTAATCCTCTCATTACAAGATCGCGGGGCGGCTCCGAGGTCGGTGAGAGTGTGCCTGGCAAAGCTGGATTTCCTATTCATAGCTGGTGCCTTAGATCTTGTGCTCTGCTGAAGGGGAGAGATGACGAGAGCAATAACGACTCGCTGTGCTAATTATTGGCATCCTTGAAGTTTAGAGGACGGAGGTGCATCGCCTCAATTAAGAAAAACGGGGAGCGATAACCCGATAATAGAGAAGCCTTCCATTAATCAGTCCCCCTGGAAATGGGAACCTCTGCTGAGGCTTCTCCCTGTCCAAACACCTCCTTTAGGATGGGATAATAGGGAGGGAAATGGGGATTAAGTGTTGGGATGGTGTCCTTATCAGGAACTCTTCTAGTGAGGGCTTCACTCTGTGCCAGGTGGGTGAAGGGTGCAGGGGCCACGTCGTTTTGCTGCCTAAGCTGGAGCAAACCTGGAGTCAGTGGGATGGAAAGGCACATTTAAGCCTTCTCCTCTCTGCTGTTTACCTTGCTCTCCCACTCGGGTTGCAGGGGCTTTAATTTTGTTAAAATCCGATTAAAATATTCCGTTACCATTTGCTCAGCGGCCGTGTACCAGCGGCTCTGTGTACACTGGGCATCTCAGGAAGGGGAGAAAGGGCTCAGACTAAAGCTGCTAAGCCTGCACAGGCCAGCAGCCACACAGGCTTTGAGCTGCTGCATCCTGATTTTAGGCAGTGGAAAACACTCACTTATGTTTTCCCTACTTTCATCCCTTTTCTCCCATGGAAAAGCTTCCTTTTAATGTGAAAACTTCCTTTTAATGTGAAAAAATGAGTCTTTTCTTCTGCTGACTGGGGAGAATGAGTTCCTGGAGGTAGAGAGACTTTATGATCAGGCTGGTTCTTTGCAGGATAAAACATTCCTAGCTCTGTAATACTGGTTTTCCTTTCTGTGGTGGCTCTGGATGGATCCCATGGTGCAGGTTGATAAAACAGCACCACAAATGCACAGTCTGTCTTTACCTCTGTCTCCCCAAACTGGAGTGCAGAGTTCACTTACTGAACAGCGTCTTATTTAATTTCCTGAAATATTTACACCTTGCATGGAGCAATGGTAGGGCTGGTGTGAGTCCCCTGACAGTTTTAAGAGGGTTTGGACAGTTCACATCCCTTCCTACTTGGGTTTAAACTCCTTGGCTACCAAACATGGGAGCAAGTGGTGCAGGCAGCCTTGGCTTTGCAGGAACCTTCTGCCTATGGGGAGTTGCAAGATGGGACAAGCATCAGCCTGGAAGGGAATTTAGGGAGGTGTGAGCTGTCCCTCATCACTCTGCCAAGGCAGGAGTGAGGAGTAGAACCCCAGGGGGAGGTGTGATGCTGCCTTTTGCCTTTTCCCAGTTGTTTTAGTAACGAGATAGATTTTAGTAACAGCATCAGCTGGAGGTGCATCACATGGGGAGCCTGTCTTGGGGGATGCTGCAGCACCCACACCTCCATGGAGCTCATTTTGGGGATGGGGACAGGCTGCCACTCATGAACAGAGTTGTCCCCACCATCCTCTTGGCTTGGGATGCTGTTGAGGGGGAAACCCTGGGCGGTGAAATCACATTTGTGGCTGCTGTCTGCACCCAAGGGTGCTTCTGTTGGGTGCCAGGGGTGCTCTGAGAGCATTTGCTCCACCACTGTGAGGTCTGGGGATCACACACATCCTGCAGGGACGGGCTTTGGGCAGCACTCCGGATTGTTTTCTTTTTTTCCTTCCTCTCACCGGCAGCGAGGGAGCCTGGAGGGGAAGGCTTGCCTGCTGTTCTTTCTTTGCCGAGGGGGAGGAGGTGGCGATGGGAATGACTCACCCGTCTAGCGGGTCCCTTCTCCTCAGCGCTGCTCCCACGCGGGAAGGTGATGGTTCCCCTCCTTCCTCGTCAGGGGAACAAAGGAGCTGTCGGAGCTGTTCCCTCTGCAGCCACGGGCTTTCAGAGATGCCTTCAGGGGGAGCAGAGGGGAACTCTGGGGTGGCACCGTGTCCCTCCAGTGCTGTCACACAGCTCTCAGGCCTCCGGGGGATTTGCGGTTTTGTGTGTCACCTAAGGGAAAAATAAAAGGGGGTTTTGGGAAGGATAAGGACAAAACTTTGCAAGCCCTCTCCAAGGGCTGGGCAGGGTGTAGAGATGCTCTCCCAGCTGCTGGTGGTCTGGGCACAGGATATCCTGAGCCATGTTTGCTTTCCATGTGTTTAAGAACCATCCAGGAGCTTATCCTGTCTCTGCTGGACCTCCCCTGCTGCAGTGTCCCGAGGGAAGGAGATCCATGGATCAAACACCCACACTTGTAGGGATCCACTAGTAAATCCTGCTGGGCCTGTGCTTGCAACCCCAAATGTGAACAAAGCTCTTAAAGCCTGCAGGATTTGTTCCAGAAATTCCTGGCGCGTTCCAGCAGCTCCTGGGAACTGATTTCATATTTTGTACAAATGTTTCCCTGGCCCCTGTGAGCAGAAGGCGAGCGAGCAGCTCGTGCAGCAGCTGTTGGTGTCACAGCTGATTTTAGCCCAAATTTGGCAGCTCTAAGCTCAGAGCCTGCCCAAAGGCTTCAGCTTCTCCATCCCTCCCAGCAGCAGGGTTTGATTTTTCCGTGGGTTCAGACACCAGAACAAGTCCCAGGAGTTTGGAGCGAGTTGTCACCAGCAGAGAAATCACCTTCAACCTCTCCTCAGGTCTCCTGTGTGCTGCTCCAGTCAGCTGTCCCAGAGCTTACAGGTGGTGGGTGAAGCAGCAAAGCTTGGATGCTTTCCATAAACTGTGGGAGAGCCCCCCCAAAACTCTGGATGTGGGGAGAGATGCAATGGGACAGGTGATCACAGCTGAGCCAGTGGTGCTTGGCCTTGGGAGAACCCATTTCCCCATGTTTCTCCATGTCTGAACTCCCAACCAGTGCCAGTGGTGGCTCCTGCCCTCCTCCAGTGTCTGATGCCACCTTGGGAGTATCCAGGCACCTTTTCAGCTCCGGGACTTTGCCAGGGACATTTTGGGATTAGAGGGAAACTCATGAACACATGGCTGAACCACATCAACAGCATGAGAGGACAAGCCACAGTGATCTGCTTCCCACATTCATCCCTCCATCCATCCCTCCATCCATCCCTCCATCCATCCATCCATCCCTCCATCCATCGTCCATCCATCCATCCATCCCTCCCTCCATCCATCCCTCCATCCCTCTATCCCTCCATCCATCCATCCCTCCATCCATCCCTCCATCCATCCCTCCCTCCATCCATCCATCCATCCATCCATCCATCCATCCATCCATCCATCCATCCATCCATCCATCCATCCATCCCTCC